>VZTM01028821.1:6948-38885 GCA_013400555.1 Jacana jacana
TCTGAACTGATGTAGATAATTGAACTGTTTGATTTAGTCCATTGGATGAGTCAAACTGAAATTCATAATGAATCATTCCAGGGCTATACCCAAAGAAATAATTTTCATTCCTTGCAGAAGGCAAAAACTAAACCAAAGCATAGACAGAAACCACCAACAAACTCAGTCAACCAAACCATTTTATGCAAATTTGATACAGAATGAAGTTGTAAGACCTCAAATTAGGAAACATCCTAGTGTGGTCTTATAACTTAAACGCTTCCCTAAACGGGGAGGCATCTAAAACCAAGGTTAAAATAAGCAGGGGTCATTATGGTCTTGACATCTACACAATGGCTTTCTTTCTAACAATGTTTTTCCCATCACTTCACTTAGAGCAGAGCTATTGAAAGTAGCTTCACTCTTGACTTAGTTTTGCTCCAATACATTACAGGAGAGAGAACACTGGAAGTCTTTTCTCTTCAAGCATTATTTCAGACACAGCTGCCATAATTCAGCAGACCATCCCATTTCTGTTAAAACAAAGGGGCTTTCTGGTCAGAAGTAAACCTCACATCAACTCATTGGGCTTTGGTTAATTAAGTACCCTTCAAAACTCAGGCCAGGCAGTCTTTCTTCACTCATGACAAAGTCTAGCTTTCATACCCAAACATCAGATTAGTAGAAATTATTTTCCAATATTCTAATGGAACGTTGTACCATATTATGAAGGAAACTTATATTAAAAATTATATTTCAGGCAGGTGATTACTCCCCTGAAGACAAATCATATGGGAACCCCAAAATATTTTACAAGGTGAGCTTTAAAAATGTTTCTATTGAGAATAGCAAGGCGTACCGCAAGTTGAACAACTAGATTTCTCAACCTGGAAAAGGATAATGTCTGAAACAAAACTGTCATCCAAAAGCGTGTCAGCAACATGTCACAGAGGAAAATCAATGTGAGAAAAACAAGGAACTAGAATTAGTTTCAATAGTGTGTCTCTTGTTTTATTCACTGCATAGGGAAAGAAATTCAACCCTCTATAATAAATAAGCCCTGTGCAAAAGGATCCCACTTGTGTACTAGAGAACATTTATGTTATTAAACTTCCATTACTGTAAAGTGCAGAATTTTTCCAAGAGGTTGAATGACCATCCTTTTCCACACCGTTCAAAAGCCTTTATTGTTTTAATTTATCCATAATTGCCTATGTTGCTCTTAGGTCTCCTCTTTCATACCCAAGCAAGGAGATCACTTACATTGGTTGATGGTCAAGTTTTTGACCTCTCTACATTTAGAAGTGTTTTTTTTTTGTTGGGTTTTTGTTTTGTTTTGTTTTTTTCCAGTGGGAGTAAAAGCTGGGCAGTGCTGGGTAGGTTTGAAAACATTAATTGTGAAGCACAAGTTCAGCTTCCAAAAGTGACTGAAAAGAGATGGGGCATTTCATATTCCTCATAGCAATCCCCTATTGGACACAATCAGCATTGCTTTTTATAAGCTAAAATTGAAAAATAATTTGAAATACCAATTTTGGAATGGAAACTAGACTCCAAAGTTCATGTTGGGTTGCCTCCTTGAGACCCCACCCTGGGTAACAATTTAGCAAGGTCCCCATCCCAGCTTTTACCAGAGAGCAGAGTCATTTTCAGACACAAGAACTAAACCCATATAAGCATATATTTACCATTGAGATTAGCCCCCACACATAATTGTTTTACCAAAAGTGAAATATTTGATGGACTGAAGGGGTGTTCTGAACATAGCTGTGTTAGCTTTGGAATAAATATGGGGAAAACTCCCTTGTTTTCAGGAGGACATAACTTGTGATAATAGAGAGGGGAAAGAGTTTTTGAACAAGAAGTTACCATTTTAACAGTCACTCTTCAAAGCTGAACTGCAGTCTGAGTGAAATTCCCTTCTTTAGAAAGTCATGCCAAATTAGTTACCTATCATGGCCTTGAGAGGGCTTGAGACTGTGTGCAAGCAGAGAAATTGAGGTTTTTTTCAGATTTCCTCAGTAGTGGTGATCTGCAACCTTAGAGAGGTGTGCTGTCTTCTAGGTTAGAGCACAGACACCTAATGTTCAATATGGTCAGAATATTTTTCTTGATTTGGTCAAGTATCTAAACAAGCATTTAGTGCATCCACAGGTCTAAACCTGGAAGCACATGGGTATCACCTAATAATATGAACAACACAAAAAGCCATCAAAAACTGTTAAGTTATTGATTCACAGGAGTTTATTCTTATAGCAGTTTCACAGGGTAGTAAAGCTGACCTGCTCTTTGCTTTATTTACACAGAAGCCAGATTTACAACACCAAGATGTTTCATACTTCACAACATTAAAGCTTTATTACCACCATGTATGTGTACACCATACAGTAAATATTTGGGAGTATTTTTTTCTGCAAACAGGGTTTTGCTCATGCAATCATTTTCAAACTGAAATAATTTTCCCTACTTCTTTATTTTACAGTGTTGCCCAAAGATTGATTTGACTACTCTGTTCCTCTTTTATCCCATTAACACTTTCTTCCATATATTTCTGGGTCCGTTTCTCTCCTTGCCACCCACATTTGCTGACACTTCTTTTGGCACAGTGGATTTCCAATTTGGGTTTTATGCATATATGTGCATGTGTATGTGCTTGTGTATGTGTGCATGTGTTGTGGTTATTTTGACTACTTTTGCATACTGTTCTCAATAGAAACAATTTTTGAAGCTCAGCTTCCTACTTACTGGGGATGCTTTCATTAGATTGAATTTGATTTTACTGGGAGGTGGTCAATTTTTTTCCATGCAAAATGAATGTATGAGAGAATCGGGGTTTGTGGGCTACTTTCTCCTAACCATATAACAGGTGAAAATTTTATGGGGGAGGACAAAAGAAGTTACAAGCAGAGAAGCAGATTGTGATAAGCTCTTGCAAAAACCCTCTACCATCTATGTCATGGAAGTGTTGCCATCCAAGAGCAATTATATTAGTGCTAACCAACCTTCCAGTCATCCATATCAAGAGAAAAAGTGTCAGCAGAAGCTGAGGAGCAAACCCAGTGATGCATTACCACCATCATAAGCAATTGCTTATGCATCAAGTAGCAATTGCTGCTGGGTTTATTCATATTCTCAAAGTTATGGAAAAGTGTCTTCCATGAGCTCTCCACATACATCTACACTGCGGAACAGACTAACATAGAGAGACACCTGAACTAGAAAAGCCCTGAAACAATATTTTTCCCCCCTTTTCTTTCAGGAATTTATGCAGGTGCTTTTCAATCCATGCAAATTTTCAGAAGGTTGCAAGTGCTAAAAGTTTACATTGGTTGTACACTACCCCTACTCGAGCCATGAGCTGCTGGGGTGCAAAGCAAGTTTAACTTGTTTGATTTTGCTTTATTAGAGAAAAAAAAACATAGACCGTGACAGAGAAGATATTGGGGTCCTTCTCATCTCAGCCAGCAGGCCCTTTCTTATTTTTCTAAATCCTTGTTCCTCACACCACAGCATGCAACCATACCAGCAAAATATAACTTTGCTTGTGCTGAGTAGCTGTCTCCAGGCAAAGCCAGTTTAAGCCTTCTTGCTTCCACCGATTTACCAAGATCATCTCCACCTTCTCCGTTGCCATGAAAAGCTGGGGACAGGGTGTCCTAAGATTTCTCTCTGTTGTGTTCACTCTGGTGAAACTGCTGTGAAAATCCCAAGTACACCTAGAGCCGCACAAATAAATGTCTGCACAAAGGCTTAGAAAATGCTGCATCTGACAGGAGCATGGACAAAGCAGAGATACAGAGATCCATAAACTCCAGTCAATCCTTTAAGTCACCTGGACATTTACACAATGGCACTGTGAGAACTGGTGAGTAATGGCCAAGCCATAGGTTAGTACACATCTCATGGATTTTCAGCCCTTTGTGTCACCACCTTAGCAAGCACTCTTTACCACAGATCCTCTTGCAAGGAGGAAATCTCTGCTTAGCAGCTCTGTAAAAAGTACATGACACTGAAACTGCCCCCAGGCTTGCAACACATGGTTGAAATAGCTGCCTTGACTCTGGGCTGACCCTCAGTTCCCTGAGGAGTTTCACCTGTGGGCATGTCAATACTTATGCCCACAAAGCAGCTGTCCTCGGCACAGACGTTCCTTCCCCGGTCCATGTGGCAGATGCTATGGTATTACTGGGAGACGCAGTGGGAGCTTTGCACGCCTCATGAGAGGCACCACGAGCCACTGGCATGCCCTCCAACAGAGAATTTTGATCATTTAACTGGAAAGAAAATCTCCATGGCAACAGAAGCAGGGAGAGACACTCCACTGCCAGGGAATGGTTGGGCTGGACCCCTCAAGTTGCAGCTGTGGCATGGTTCAAATGTGGGTCTTGGTTCTGGTTTCAATGGGCACTCCTAGCCATACCATAAACCAGAGATTACTGTAATCCCAATCCCTTCCTGATCATTACAGAAATTACATACAGACACAGACCTTCTAGAGGGAGTGGCTTTCTGCTGAATGAACCTGTACTACATCTGAGTGCAGTTGTACAGTGAATACACTTGCCCAATACCTAAAATCAATTCATCATTGAAAAAAAATACTTTGACCTATTGACTTAAGACTCTCAGTACCCACATACAGCTGTATTCAGACAAACTTTTCACAGCTGAGCTTCTATCATTTGCTTTAGAGTTGTTACAAATCCTGCTGAGATGATATGTAAAACAGGAACAAGGAATTACCCTCCTTGCCTTCTGTGAAAAGGCAGGCACGGCTACTACCAAAATAGCGATGTTTTTCTCACAGGCTGCAGAGCTTGTTTATTGAAATACCAAGGTTACCATCTAAGTAACCTGAAGATGTACAGACTGAAAGTTTTCTTTGGTGTATTGCTCCGGAATAAGCAGGGGAGTCTCATTTTCTGAGTCCATTCAATCCCCCAGCGCTGATGAAAAATAAATACCCACCTTTTCCAAGCTAAGATATCTAAATGTATTTCATGAAGAAAGAGGAAGTGTTCTCAAGAATAGGCAATTCCTTGAACTTCTATCAAAAGAAGGGATATTCTCTTCTCAGTCATGTGGTGATGCACTCATGTTGCTTTTGCTACAGTCCTTAGGTTTCTGCTGCAATTCTCCTTATTAAGAGAGCTCCTTAAGACTTTTTCTGTACTTTCTAAGCATACAGCTCAAGCTTCCTCTCTAACATATCATTCCTGAGCCTGATGTAAAGCTACAGCCTCTTTGTGCAGGTTCCCATGCTGTGATGCACGTCTGCACACAAGTGCAGAATGGCAAATGTATTTTCACTTCCTGATGGAATTTGCCACTAAATATAGTAAGCAAACATGACAAAGAAGTTTTGCTTAGGAAGTAGGTGGTAATTACATTTCAAAGGCAACTACTGACTGGCAACAGGAGTGATAAGAAAATAGATTTCAAGTAGTGCAGGCCAAGGTTTTGTACTGATGTGAAAATAACAAGTGAAAAACAACCCAAAAAAAACAATGCATACAATTACATGATGTCATCTTTGTTTTAGGATACAAAACAATTACCTAGCCTTACAAAGAATTAATCAGGATCTGGAGGACAAACTTTACAGAATGGTAAGTTATCATGTGAACTTTGTTTTTTTTATATATCAAATGTGGTTTTATTGTTCTTAAGTGATAGAACAAATGTATATGTAGCTGTCACAAAAAAACCCTCACACTCCAAATGCAGTATTCTTAAACAAGATATATGACTTTATTAGCATCATGAATTAGAGCTCAAGTTGTGCTCGGCAGCATAGCCCCATCAATTTAAGTGGAGATATCATTGGCTGATGACCTGGCTGAGTAAATTTTACCTTTAAAATAATTCTGGGGTTTAAGTATTTACATTTTGATTAAGTAGCAAATTTAAATAAGGTAATCTGAGTTTTTCTCCTGCTTCTTAGATACTTTCACTCAGCTTTTATTAAATGATTTAATAGAGCTTGGATGGTCTGACTTGTATATGCTGTCGTAACTATCAATCTCAGTGCGTTAATTTCCAATCCGCATGTGTCTGCAACCGTAATGTCAATGTCACTGTCACAGGCCAATTAGTAATTGAGTGAGGAAATCACTGCAACATTTATGGGCTCCACATCTAGGATTGATATTACAACACTCGGCACTGTTCACTCAGAAAAAAAAGGCTATGCCTGTTATAAAATAAAGAAAGAAAAAAAAAGGCAATGCCTTTAGTGCCCTGGCTCGTTGCTAATGTTGCTGGGACACCGTAGTCCCTGTCAGGAGAGAATTTACAGAGAAGTGTGAGGGTAATACTTAGGGAGGAAAGAACAACAGTTTTGAACTTCCAAAGATCTTTGGGTCAGGAGCACAGCCCAAGCTGCTTCCTCCTCTCCCGGCTCAGTGGTTCCCTGTTCCCCTTCTGCCCAGCCCCACACCCAGCGTGGCCCAGGCAAGCACAGGGCCCACACATAAACACGCAGTTCATGGGTCCAGGCAGAGCCCTGACCCACAGCTGTAAGGACGCAGGGATAAGCCTACCTTTTACACAAGTCCCACGTATAACACTCGCATGGGTGGGCAGCTTGAAGTGAGGGGAACAGATTATTGTGCTTTGAGAGTCAACAGAGGTGATGGCAACTTATTGGAGAGACACCAGCTTTTATTAAGAAACAAGAAATGATTAATTTTTTTTAAAATGTTATCATTCTTATCTCAGGAGTCTGTTTAAATAGCTGACAATGGATAGAGTACTGATGCTTTTGTAACTGGCTCAGAACGGGGCAAAGTTACAGCTGGGATATAGCTGAAGTTTGTTCATAAATATATGTATAAACACTGTACAAGCGTAAATAACATTTGATCTCATGATGCTGGGTTTTTTTCCTCCTCTCTTCCTCTGTTACATTCTTTTTCCTTTTACACAAATCACTTTGGAATTTTGTCTTCAGCTGTGGCATAATATTAAGCATATATGCGCTACAAAAGATAAATAAAGTAGAGGCATTCTGACTGGTAAATAAAATGAAAAGATTAGAAACACAGAAAGAAGGACTCCAGAAAATCCATGGGTTTTTTATCAGGTATTTTAGATCAAAGCAAAGAATTGTTAAACTGCTGTTTCAGCATCCACTTCAAATCCTGAGCAATGATTTCAGAGCACAGCAAGATTTCAGAGCAATAAGCAAGACTGGTTCCATGGAGCACTGTACCTTTCTTGATCCCCCTAATATGACTGTCATTCAAGGTAGCTTTAGAGGCTCGAAGAAGATCAACCAGGCTCTGTACACTGCTTAACTTCAGACTGTTTTGCCTTCTGAAACACTGAAACTGAAGACTCAAAACAAAAGCAAACAAATATCAAATGGAAACTATTAAAAGAAAAAAAAATGAGGAAAATAGTACCATATTTGATTTAGATAAGCCAGACCATTTGATGTTCAGGGCACTTCAAAATCCCTCAATACTTCAGAGAAAGTTGGATTAAGTAACAGCTGGTCTGGCTAATCAACAGCTTATGGTGGACTGGGCTCTTGGACACCTTTTTCTCCCTTTCCTGCTTAGAACAGCTGTGTTTATTTTTTTGTATAATTTAGTCAGTTTGTCTTTCCAAAATCAAAAGCCTTTGATTTCTCTACCTTCATACAAATCCAAATACATAAACAATGTGTTTACCGTCTCCTCTCCCCCACTACCCCATCCCTCTATACACATGCATATACGTGTACACACACACATATATACACTCAGATTTGAGTGTACTGTTTTTGAGGATTTAATGTGTCCAAATGCATCAAGTAAGGAAAAGGAGACTCCCTGGGCAGTGGTCGCTCACTCCCCCTGCAGGTGACCAATTGTGCTTCCAGGAGATCACCTTCTACGTACCTTTACAGGTGACCTACAACCACCCATCTCCCAGTGACTGGCCCCAGCTCATCACAACTAATCTATGACTCCACCTTGGCCTCCCTCTTCTAATTTTTTGGGGTATCCTGAATTTTAAAGCCTTTCATGCCTGCTATTGGTATAAGGGATGTAAAAAATAATCATTAATTCATCAGCAGTCACAGAAAAGAAGCTGAAATAGCAGTTATTTTTCTTCTAGGCTCTGCTTCTTTTTGAGTGCTAATCTATAAAATATTTAAAAATATTTGAAAGCACACTTCTGATCACAGCAAATGGTATCCAATTGAAACCTCTGCCACATCAGAACTCAAAATAAAAATATAAAATATAAACCACAGTGTCTGTGTTGGCTAAGAGCTAAAAAATGCAATCCTGGAATCAAGGGAGAGTTTGCTGTATTAAACTGGGCAAGGCTAAACCTGTGGCACAGTAGAGGCAGATGTAACACAGAACTAAAATTCTCCTGTCACTACTCATAAAACTCCTTACCACAGTTGGGGAGATGATTTGCTTGGTCTTGTAAGCACTGGTTAAGCAGGGGAATATACAGGCAGCCTTCTTAAATAATTTAGCTTTATAACTCTGTTTTCCATTAAGAGATAGGAAAAGACTAAGCAGAGTCCTCAGATTTTGCACTGTGATTCCATTAAAGGACTGCTCAATTAAAGAACTTTTTAGACTGTCTAGTCCCAGTCGTCACTAGTACTCTTCACTTTCCCTTACACTTGTCTGAGTTTTCTGAGAGTGCTCTGCCACGGTCTTGTTGCTCTCAAACAGCAATTAGAAACAGATTATGCAAGTCATCCTGACCACATGTCAAGAAATCCTTTATATGATCTCAATCCAACTGTATCCCCCATATGATCCTCAGGGGAATTAACAAATGTATTTTAAAAAGCTTCTGACGTTTTAAGTCTCTTGATTGCAGTTAGTTCTGTAATTTTACCTTTAAATCCATAAACCAGATGTTAACTGTATCCACATTTGGGAAGAACAGATATCTAATAATAGCTGCCTAATAAACCTAACTGCTAATGAAAATCACACCCATTTCTCCTCCCTCATCTGCATTTTGAATGTTCTTGAAAACTTCATCACAAAAATACAGCCACAAAGATGTCATGAAACTTTATTCTCCAGAAACATCCAAAAATACATCTTTTGTAACTAGAAAGTAGCAGTTTGACAGACTGCTTGATGATACAAGCTCACTTCTCATACAAAGTCCTTCACGAGGCCAGTATGTAAACTTCTGCTCAGTCTAAAATGCATGCTAATACAAATCTAATATAAAAAACCAAAGGCATCATTGGAGGTAGATACAGAAGGTATTAAGAGAAGAGCCCTCTGATGACCAGGGGAACCAGCTGATAAATCAATGCATCCACTTCATAAACCCGTACTCCCACATACCCCTTGATTTGCCAGCCCATCTGCCTCAGGCCTGCTGCCAAACCGAAAGCTCTGGTTCTTCAAAGTGTCATCCCCAGTCCTGTTGGCTGCTGTTTCTAAGGAAGGAAATTGCTTTTTTCTCCCTCGGTGCCGGTTCGGGACCTTTCGGTAATGTAAGCAATACTGAGTGCTGTCAGACATCAAGGACGTGACTGCTCTGTGGTGTAGGAGGTGCTGGGCAACAGCTCTGCCAGCCCTGCCGGGCTCCCGAGCACAGTCCCAGCCACCAGGGGCTTTGGTTCCCTATTCTGCAAAGCCAGCATCATCCCTCGGCATGCATTTTATCACCTATCACAAGGAAAACTGTTATGTTACCTTAATGCCTGATTTTTCATTTATATTAAGGCAGGCCAGGGGGTGTGACTCAGCCATAAAGTTGGAAGAAATTATATAAACCAGCAGTAAAGAGAGATTTCTGTTAAGGATGATCAGGTCTGAAATGCACTCTCTGAGCACTGCACATTTTTATCCTGTTTCTTCCTCTGCCTGTGAGCTGGAGGAAGCAGCAAAGAGGTACAGCAAATACTTCATGTCTATGTTTTTATAAGGGTTACTTACCCAGCTCCTGACTTTCCAGTCTGCTGGCCATAATATAGACCCAAGCATCTCCTGCTGGGGAAATCCAAAAATAAATTAAATATGAGCTGGGCAATTTTAAGTGATGCTCCGAGATTTTGTGTCAGGGGAATGTTATTTTAAAGGAAGAAGTTTGCCGCGTATCCAGGCCAGGAAGGTAAAGAATATGGAAAGCGGTGAGGAATTTGAAAAACAATTTCAGTCAGGCGTTAAAAGCACCTAATGACTAGGGTGAGCCCAGTGCTTTGGCTTTGGAATTTAAACCAGACAATCATTACATTGCACCTTAGTCTCCTGTGATAGCTACCCCAATATGGTTTAAATCATAAGCGAAAGATGCAGGCAGTGGAGAAAAAGCTTATTTCTGACACAAACCTAAGGAAAGCAGAAGCCCAGCATGTTCAGGTTCCTGCATGGAACATGACGACTTCAACAGTGACTTTCAATGGACTGATTTAAAGCACATTTTTCATTTTCTCTCCTTTATAAAGAATAACTCGCTCCCCACCCCACCCCCACTGTATGTCCCATGAAAATCAAATGGAGATGACCTAAATATATTTAAAAGGATTTGCATCCCAAAGACAAGAAAAGTTTAGAGTCAGCTCAACCTGCCAGGCTCATTTGCTCACATTCAGTGAAGACAGCTGTGAATTTCAAGAGAAATTTATACTGGTTGGTAGTTAAGGCAGAAGCCAGAGAAGGTCTGTGCTTTGTGGACAAAACCAACTGCAAAACATTGCTGAGGAAGGAAATGACCGTAAATGCCACAGAAACAAGTCATTTATAAAAATAGCAGTAGAAAAAATGCGTTTCTAAAAGGACTTTAGGTTTCATCTTTTTATGCTTACAGGCATTTCATGCTAAAGATCTCCATCTGTCACTAAGTGTTTTCACACTCATTTTCCAGGTAAAAAAATGTTGTCAAATAGGTGACAGGACCAGCCTTTTAAACCTCAGCACATTAACACCTGTAGCAACTACAGAGCCTCAGACTGAGTAGATCCATTAGTTTTGCAGTCAAATAAATGAAGCCTTCTGGGTAGGCTGGGACATCACTCTGCCTTGCAGGAGCACACAGGCTTTCAGATATCCTCAGCTCTTTCTGTCTCTCTGAATAGAGATTCATTTCCCATTGTTATCCTGTTGTTACGTGGCAGGGCCATCCTTCTTCCCAAGAGACTCGTAAGGCAGTCCAGCCTTTTTCTAATCTCTGTAGATGAATATGACATCATGAGAGACTGTTCTGAAAACTGTTCATTTTTTCCCAAACTGTGGGACTGCTCTGTCTCTCCTTCTTAGTAGGATGTCTTCCACAAGTACGAACAGCCTAAGGAAGCTGTGAAGTGACAATGGATGCTTCTCGCTTCCAACATTGTCTCTGTTGCGTGACAGCAGAACTCTTTCTTTCTCAACTTGTCTTATCTTCTCAACATCACTCTTATCTATCTCACCAGTATGTATTTCTGGTACCTGAGGTTTTGTTTTCTTCATCCTGATCTCCATGGTTTGGTTTCTGTCTCTCTGGATGTACTCTGGGACTAACATCGTGACCAGCTGGGAACATAAAAAGCTGTTGTTTTCAGAGTTACTGAAAATAATAGAAATGTTTCTGTGATGTGGGTATCTTTGACCTTTGCTTTCCTTGTAAGTGTCTTGTTCCTCTGTCATTATCTGCCAATTCATGGCAAAGAAATGGAAAGCAAGAAAAAGAATAAGCCTGAAAGGTGTTCTGTACCAGACACTTCACTTCCCAAAGTCATCTATGAATGTGGAAAACAAGGCACAGAAGAGCGAAGTGTCTTGGCCAAGGTCATCGAGAATCAAGGTGCAAATTTCCAAATAACTTCTAGGTCTTCTCTATCCAAATTCACTACTTAGAAAAAAGATCACAGGGCTTCCCAGGTTCTCTGAGATCTAATTTTCAATGCCAGTTACTTATTTTCTGCTTAGAAAATAAATAGAAAATGACAAAGGTAAGGTTTATCAAAGTTAAAAAAATAATAATAAAAAAACGAATAAAGGGGGAAAAAAAGCATATACCAGGATAGTATTGGTCCATTTAGTCCAAGTGCCAATTAGGGGTTTCTGTCATCTGTTTCTATAATCTATTTCATTTCTCAATCAAGAGAATAACTTTTTGGAAATAGCCTAGCAGCTACAGAACTCAAAACCATATCACTTTGTCTGTACAGGGGGGGAATGTGGAATTAATTGAGATAAGAAAGCAATAACTTTTGTGGAGAGAGAATGAAAAGTAGGATGGAGAAAGTCTGATTTGTATATTGTCTTGTTCTAGTTGCATCCCTCATACTCACAGAATGGTACTACAGATGTGTAGGATTCTCAACATCATAAGATCTTTGGTCAATTTCATTCTCACAAGTGACCTGTATGTCCAGCAGAGTCTGCTTTTCTCACCAGAGGTGCAATATGTAATTTTGTACGTGTTTTCCTTTTCTTTTTTCCTCCAAACACTTCTTCTTTTAACTTACTGTCACCAACACAGCCTCAGAAGATATTATTACATTCACTTCAGGGAATTAACATCAATCAACACCATCCCTATTCCCTCCAGCTATAATTTATTTAGCATTTTATTAGCCAGCAAGGCATGCCACTGATGTGAAACGTGGGAGATGATAGGTACACAGAAAGACTATAAGCACATTTTGTCAACTTCATCTAAACTGCTAGTAAAAGAGCACTGGCTGTGAAGCTGACTAGCCAGTTTAGAAAGGCTTTTAGTAAGCTGATAAAGAAGATATTTGTTTCAATAATAATTGCAATGTTGGCAGAGACCAAGAAAGGTGATGGCCAACTTCCAACAAGTTGGCCCTGCCGTCAGTGGGGTTAAGCAATGAACTCACTATGTTCATTTATAAATAGAAGATCCTCAGTGCTGCTGGTTTCCTAAAGAACCAGTCCTAAGACAGTAGGATAAAACAGCTGTAAACTGGAAGGAAACTTTTTGTCACAGAGGATATCTAGTGCCTGGAGAAAAGTCCTAAGCACTTGAAAAAGATGAGCAGCCCTCTAATTCATGCTTAGAGGAGCAATCAGCATGTCCAGTGATATCGTGCTCATCCATATTTTATGTCAAAGAGTCTATCTAAGCAGAACCCAGGCAAGGGCCTTTTCCCAGCCTAGGGCCTGGTTTGTTTGCAGTCATTGAATTTAGATAAATTATTCATGTTTATAACTGAAATTTTCTGCTCAGATTTCCTTTCCAAAAGAGCTGGATAAGAAGCAACAGATGCCTCTACCCTGAGTTCATGTAAGACAAGGGGTGTTCATTGAACTGAGATTTCTTTTCCAGATGACATTGTGAAAGGAAGACTTTTAGCAGGAGGTGTAGATCTAAACAGTCCATTTTTAAAATTAAAATGTCCATTTATACACTGTATGCTGCATAGGTTGGCCTTATTTCAAATAGGGAGCAAACCCCTATAGTTGTCAGTGACGTATCGTATGAGCTGACGTACTCTGCTCACAAAGGCAATATTCCTCATCTCCTCAGTCAATGCATGCTTGCCCCCATGAAGAAATGTTAAAGACCAACCCTAGTACTTTCTTGTACTGGGAAGACAAACAATCATCCTGCATATGTTTTACAAATCACTTGCAAAGGAAAGCTTGCCTCTACTTCACAAGCAGCTCCTTGACAACACTTCGCTAACCAGATTTTTTTCTGTGATATGTTATTAATTATAAACCAGTGCTGAAATATTTTTTTCCCTCTTACTGCTATGGAATTACACTTCAAGCTTGTGACATGGGGTAGTCAAGGAAACAAATCTTTATAAGACCTTTCCCAGTACAAGGTTGAATATGATATTAAGAGCAAATCATTCATCAAGTTAAATGCCAGAGAGCATGAGATCTAAATCCTCAGACAAGACACTATAGCCTCAATGTTATGTTTAATAACATTATGCTGTTCAGAAATCAAGAAGAGAAATAACATTCTGCTGCAGGACGTTTTTTAATCATCAACAGTGTTGTTTCTTAAGAAGGATAAATTCTATATTCTAACTCTGATGGACAAATTAGATCAGGTCAGTAATTTAGATGAGGCAACACATCATTTATCAGAGAAAAATATGCTGCCTATTTCCATTGCTCTGTTTTGCAGAATAAGTCTTTTCAAGTGTTATAGACACAGAAGATGCATTCGTAGCTCATCCATATACCCAGTTCCTCTGATCTATCATAAAAATAAAATGCCAAGCTTGAACATTCAGCTATGAATTATATTCCTGTATTTTTCTTCTATCAAAAGGTTCACAGGAATCAGAGAAAAGCATTAAAAAAGTAAACCTCTGTATGCTTAAACTCTACCCTTCTCTTCTTTCAACTCGGAAATCCACCCCTGACCCTACATAACTTTCTCCCATCATCCAAACCAAGTTTTTTAATCTTTTATGTCTTGGAATCCCCTTCGTGCTGGAATTGCATCTTGGAAACAACTGACCAGCAACACACAAACACATCACAGTATCTCAGTAAAGTCAGTAAAGCATTTTCTCATTCTTCTTCTCCATGATTTCTTACCTATATCTTGGCTTTGTTTTCTGTGTCTCCTCTGATAGCCTTGCTTAATTCTGCATCATGAGACAATAAGGAGTAGGTAAAGCAAGCTTACGTTCCTGAGCAATACAACCATTACCTTATCAATAAAGGTATTTGAGAGAAATTGTCTGCAATAGCTTGCTGGTTGTGCTATGCAGATTTCACTATCTGCTGTATAAATTTGCTGGATTTTCTTAAAACTTTCCCTCCTAGATGTATTTTCAGTCTTGCTGCCTCTACACTTAATTATTGTAGAAGATATGTATGGAAAAATGCATCCCTTCTCTTTGGAAAATGATGAATATCCTAAACATTCACAACGTGACTATGTATTTTTTCAACGAGTTTAAATTAACTAAGTGCATACTTTTTAGTATTCTTTCCCAATGTACCATAGAATAATCTGGCATGAGACGGATTAGAAAAGACTTGATTTAATTATATGCTCTGTCTGAGCAAATACAATTCAATTAAGGAAGATGTGATTATTAAATTTAAAATGCATTAGCATGCATCAATCAGCTGTATGAGCTTTAAATTAATAAATAGTTCTTTTACAGTTACCCAGCTACTAGACAAAGAATCAGAACTAAAACCTCTAATAAAATTAGCCCAAGTCTCTCAATGCAGTTTTTAAAGCTTAATTTACTGAATGGGTCTTTATACACCAGCTGAAGTAAACTCAATGAAGTTTGTTCCAATGTTGAGTGATGTTAAAGCAGTAACGGATTCTGTTTTGTCACAAAACAGTTTTATGTGTTGTAGAAATAAATGGAGAACATAGTACTATGTATCGGGATGCTTTTTTTCTTGAATTATCTGATACTTCAAGGTTTCTTTCAAAACTTCTGTACTTTCCTGTTTAAATATTTTAACAATTTTTCTTTCAAATTTCTAGTGTAGATAGGAGAGATATCAAAGAATGGAAAAAGAAAGATGTCAAATAAAGTAAAACTTTAATTTCTAAACAAGATGCCAGGAAAGCAGATTAAAGGCTATCAGAAGTTTCTTTATCAGAAGTTATCAATTATTAAATGCCTTATCTAGATAGATTTAATTCCTTCTAATACGATCCAGGCATTCAATAACCAAGTCAACAGGCTAAAAAGAGGTGTCTCCATGAGGGATTCACTTGTGTTGGATCTCCAAAAATAGCCTAGTAAGACAATGTAGGGAGTACAAAATATGATTGTGTCAACCTGCTCTGCTAAGATTTCCCACATGTAAAGCTCAAGCCATCTGGCTTTACATGGTTGACATGAGGAGGAAGGTGAGCAAGCAAAATTCTCCCCTGGAGCCACCCTGGGAGCAGTGACACCTCTGTGTCCTCGACTGCAGTCCTGGGTTAAGGCCTCCCTGCAAGCAGGAGAAAACCCTGCCAGCAGGTCACAGAAAGTACAACTTTTTCTCCTCAGGCTGAGTGTCTCTGCTTAAACACTCTGCTTGTTTTCCAGCTACATGTTTCTTTTTAGAGTGCACTGGGGAGGGAAATAGTCTGTAGACAGGAGAGATGCCAGCAGTCCTGTGTGATGCTCTGATCCAGGACAGCAGCTGTCTCCTCTTACCAGGGTGGCTGGAGAATTATTTCCCCATTAGATGCCTCCTCAGTACGTGCTCTGCTCCTCTGTGGATTTACATACTGCTATATATATAGTAATGTATCTACATCTGAGGGTTCCCAGTTACAGTGATGCAGGAGCTCAGTAAATATAACATCACAGGGAGAAACTTAATTTGAACAAGGCTTATTTTACTCTGTAGTGACAAGTGTAATTGGCTTTATCAGATGCAATGAGATTTTGATAAACCCTCACTACATGATCTTGCCCAGCTTTCCATTGCTCGACTTCCAGGAATTTGTCCTTTGAGTGACTAGCCAGAGATGAAAAATAATGAATGAGAAAATATTCCATGAGGAAGAAGAAGTACAGGCTAGAAGCCCTTTTGGGGAGGGAGTGCTAAGGGATCACGGATCTGCTGGCTTTTTCCAATCTTTTAACTACATATACTCTTCCTTAAGCTGATTTAACACAATTCTAGAGGCTCAGAGACTAGAATGAGGGATTTTACTGGTGACATCCCCACAGGGGTTAGTGCCAGCTAGCTCTGTTGTCTCCAGCAGAAGAGTTCCCAGTAGACTACTGAAAGGCAGGAGGCAAACACATAATTGCTGGTCAGATAGAACTCCTCTCTTGCAAGTAAAACAAGATAGAAAGTGGACTGCCCAGAAAGAAAGTTGCTAACTGGTCATGTGGCCCACCTTTAGGTGGTGGATTTGAGCTCCGTGGAGTCCTGATCCATTTGCTATGAGGAAAAGAAGCTGTTTGGTTTAGCTGTACTCTGTTAAAGCAAAGTACCATTTATTACCAGACAGGCATCAACCTTAATAACAACAAAAAAAAGGGATTGAAAGGTAAAAAACAAAGTATTCTCATTTGCCATTAGATCAGCATGCCAAGGATTAAACCAGTCCAGTCGCCAAGGGGTATGTAAAGAGATTCTCTAGCTGCCTCTATGCCAGCACTAAAAATGTAGTAATAAAATAGAACTGGAAACAATGTGTGCACATTAATGGCAGATTATAACTGAAGCTCGTGGAAAAGACTTGTGCAACTGAAACATTTAAATTAGCTTGTTTGGGATGGATCAAGGGGACTGCAGAGCTTGGGATCTGAAACTCTAAAATAGTAGTCTTGAATATTCCTGAATTATTAATAGAAGGCAGAGGCAGATCACATGCTGGCCGGTGCCTGCTACAGACCATCACACTGCAACCAGTTGTGCAATATCTCTATAAACAGCTATTTGTAGCAAAGAGAAGGAAAAAATGCTGTCATCTCTCCTTTAATGACCTATGCTGATAGTCACTTACAGCCAGAACAGGGCTCTCTAGAAGCAGTTTAGGAAAAGTAGAATGACAATTTCCTGTCTGAAACAAAAAAGCCACATTAAAAATGAAGGAATACTCCCTTCACCTTCATTATGATAAATACAGGGCCTAATCTT
This sequence comes from Jacana jacana, assembly GCA_013400555.1. NCBI lineage: Eukaryota > Metazoa > Chordata > Aves > Charadriiformes > Jacanidae > Jacana > Jacana jacana. The sequence goes on from VZTM01028821.1 coordinate 24,441, forward strand.
TGAGATAAAATTAGTTGTAGTTTAAGGGGAAGAGAACATGTATTTATTACTTTTGATCTGTACACAGAATAAAATTCAACCCAGTAAGTATTTAATGCAACAACAACAACAACAAAAAACAAAATAAACAAACAAAACCAAACAAACAAACCAAACAAACAAAAAAAGAATATCTAAGAGCTTCACTTTGCAAACCTGATAATTATTTTGAACCAAACCATCCAGGCGACAAGAATTTAAACAATTGTCAGTTACCATTCATATTGTTTTGCTACATTTCACATTTAGTAATGAAAGAGAAGAAAGCTATGGTTAAAAACTGCAGGAGAGGAATAGTGTGTGGAAAGAAGAACTGGTGTCAGTCAATACCAATTACAAGCTCTGAAATGTAGAGAATTGTTCCAGGAAGCAAAAAGATACAGGGAAAGAATTTGTAAGATACTAGGTATAATAATGCAGCTGAAGTTCATATAACTAGAAGAAATTTACATAATAAATTTGGTATTTTACCTAGTAGTCATGATGAAGTGTGCATTGGTGTTGGTACTATAATGGAGAAGTCAATGAGCTTTTTGTGCTCAGGAAAATAGGATAATTTTATGTCATTAAATGACAAAATGTTTTGTATTTTGACAGTAATTGAGGATTAAAGTAGACACAGATAAGTAAAAATGTTTAATTTTAACTTAGCAACTCTTTCTAAACACTTTTCCAGGTTTTGATATGACCATATCAAAAAAGCATTGAACTTTTAATATATATATTAAGAAATCTGAGAACCATGAAGAGTTTCCAGAAGATGGAAAGAAAATTGATAAGCCATTACATAAAATCTGTAATGTGATGAGCAGTGAACTTGAGGTCTTTTTTTTTTATCTAAGAGCTTCACTTTTGACCATCTACTAGATTTTCAACAAAGCTAGTATGAGGAAGCATTAGTCAAAACTTAAGACAAAAACCTGTGCTTTGTGTCCTAAAAGAGTAGTATACTTAAAACGATCCTTCTTAAGAAGAAAAAAACAAAGACTGAAACCTGAAAACTTCACAAGTTTAAGTAGCATAGAAAAAAGGATAGTCCAATCCATTAAAAAGTTGTGCCATGAAATTTGACTTTATTTAAAATAATGTATCAAACTAGGAAGACTAGCAGAACAACTATTAAAAACAAGTCAAGACTCATTATTTAAGTATGCAGAGCTTTCCTCAAGGGCCTGAAGCATACTTCCTTTTCTAAATATTTTTGTATTTACTGTGCTCTTTTAAGCCGAGAGCACTGCAGAATTAGTGGATAGCTACCCAGTACTAGAGAGTTTCTGATGAGAGTTTCAGATGGTTTTCTTTTTACATACATTATGTAAACATTATATTCATATCTGGGGCATGATTCTCTAAGTTCAGTGTCAATAACTATTTGGTAGTATGCTTGGGTCTTGTATATGTGACTGTACAAGTAGCATCCCTGAATATCATTCTATGATTAGTAGGGTAAAAAAATTCTCATCTTTTGCTCTTTTCTGGCTTAACTCTTCCAGTTGCCCCAACATTTCTTTTAAAACAAAGCAGTTCCGTTACCAAGGTCTGAGGGTTATAAAAGCTTTGATAAAGGAGAGATCATATTTAACCTGAAGTGAGCAAAGGCTTTGCACAACCTGAAGGGTGTCCCTGCAGCTTACAGCTAAAAACAAGTTTTTAAATCAAAATCTGATAAGCTCTAAGGGCTTATATCACCCTCTCATAAGATCTCAACTGTTGTAGAAAGCCTCAGAGGAAGGTCATGTCTATAAAGACCCTCTTACAAATTTTCTGAGCTTCTCCACCTGCTCTCATCTTTGCTTGCAATCCTCCTTCTGCCAAACACACTAAAACCAGCTCAGCTTTGTAGCAGCATATTGTGTTTTGAAGAGAGTTGCTATCATCCTATGCTGTGTGATGACTTTGCAGCGTGTCTACACATCCTTTCCCATCCTATTTCATCCTATTCATCCCTCCTCATCCATCCTCCCCATCAGCAATGGATGCCCTAAGTCATTCCGTAAATTTTTCCAATACTGCAAGATGTTCTTGCTCATGATGTCAAAATTCGCTAACACTATTAGGAGAGACCAAGATTCCTGACTCTGTCTTCTAAATGATTTACTTAAGACTTTCTGTCTGTGCCATTGCACCACCAAGTGAGATTCAATCAAGTATTTCCCTGAAGGGGAAAAGTGACAAGATCAGGTTTAATAGTCTCAGAGTAGATTTCATAGTATAAATGTTATACAGGTATTTTTAACCATAAGCTTGCATCCATATAATTCAATAGCAAATCTGCGGGGGATTGATAGAGGAACCAAAGTCAACTCTTAGCTGCAACATTGTCACGTTGAAAATGACTCAGTAATTGGCTGGTACTTCATTTTGTTGAGATCCATGGTATTCTATTCAAAACAAAAAGCTTCACCCCACTCCTCTCTTTCTGGAGCATAAAATGCTTTCATTGGCATATATCTGCTGCAGAAAATAGTAGACTGGGGGGGCTTTTGGCTGGTGGTGGCTGCTTTCTGCTGTTTTGTAATGGGGGGGGGGGGCGGGGGGGGGGGGGACAATAAAACTTCTTTGTACAGATTCAAAAAGTCTGTAAATCCTTATAGTCTGTAAATTCTTATAAAGTTACACTTCTCATGGAGCAGGAAACACTGTATTTTCATGTTCCCCCTAGGCTAGAAAAGTATTCTGTGCATCTGTCCTGGTAACGCATAGAGTCACCTGTGCAGAAGAAAGCTGAAGCTAGAGCATGAGAAAAGTGGCCACAGATGCCGTAGATGCCGTAGATGCCCAGTTACAGGACAGGACCAATTATTATCCTAGAGAGGATCATGTGGGTACAGAAGTAAAAAAGTCATGCTTACAGTGGGCTGAGGAGGGAGTAGGATATCACTGATAGGGAAGAAAGCTTTGAATCCTGACAGGGAGATTAAGTCCAAGAAGTCTTCAGGTGAATGACAGCCTTAATGGGAGCAGGCTGGCAGCTGGAAAATGTTGGCTAGAGAGAAAAGTGGAACGGTTTATCCATGACCAGAGTTTGTCAGTGGGAGGTTGGATCTCACATGGGAAGAGTGCAATAGATTGTGAAGTGAAAAGAAGTAACAGGGAATGACAGCAGAAATGAAGAAGAAATAGAATGGTGGTATAAACTGCTGCCTTTATAGTTAAATGAGACTCTGGAGAATAACCTGTTTTCATGGATTTTTCTACTACAACTCCTGAAATACAATCAAACACCTGCACCAAATGAAAGGTGCCAGGAGGAAGGAAAAATGCTCTCTGTTGATATCTTCTACTTTAATGTGTTTAATAACTGCGTAGCTGACTTCTGCACAGCTTGGCTCTGGCAGCCAGGATTATTTAATACTATAATAGACAAGTTAACTGACAATTTCATAGAAAACATTAACATTGCAAATATAGAGATTAGCAAGTTTGGCAGCTTTGATAGAGGCTGTATCAATCATTTGTATTACTGTTGCACACAAACTTTTCTGCCCTGAATCCCTGGGTGCAGTACAAAGAATTAAAATTCAGCAGTACAAATATTTAAGCACGAGCCAAGTTAAGCAGAGGGAGGTCTTAAATCAAAACCTTCTCAGCAGGAAATTATTGTACCAGGAGGGTCTAAACTTGAAGTAAAAGCTCTTAACCTAAGCGACTTCCTCCAAGAAATTAAGGAGAACCAAAGGCCAATAGCTATTAAGGCCTACCTTATTGCAGCATACACTGCATAAGAAATTCTGATTTATATTAAATTCGGATGCTGACAATTTTAGAACACAGGTTGCTTCATACACAAAGGTTATGAAAAGTCAGTAGGAGCAAGAAGGACTACAGATATATCTTGGACATGGCACTTTAAGGAACGTTGAAGGCAAAATTTTATACGTGATCTAGCTAGGCTTTCAACAATACAGTAAAGCTACACATATTAGCTAAATATAATAATAAGCCCCTGAACTGATCAGAATAGGAATCATTTTTAGCACCCAACTGAGGCAGAAAGAGCAAAAGGTCTAGGAATATAGCTGTTAAAGTAACACAAGTATCTGTCAATCCTGTCTTGTCTGCTGAGTTTGACAGTAGAACTGCTTTTCCTCTCTCTGCTAAGATACCTTATAGCTGTCTCTAATTATATTTAATGTAAGAAGACAGATGGTCTGACTTTTCAAAAATATGTATTTCCTTTATCATAGCACAGTTGGAGGATCTGCTGGTGGAAGGAAGAGTTTGTATGCAAAACAGTCTGGATGAGATTCATTCCTAAATAAAGTCTCTTCTGACAATAGTAACACAAATGCAGACTTTACCCTTCTGAGCTCAGAAAAACCCTGAACATACTTTGAAACTTGCTGAAGCCCTCCCCATTAGGCTCAACATATACTAACACTCTTCCAGTTAATCAGCAGGTACTGCCATCCATTCTCATTAGACTAAATCAGTTCCCTGGGAGATATCCCAATAAACTGCTGATCCCAATTGAACTCTTTCCAATTAATTTGTGCTTCATGGGGGTTTTGGTGCTTTTTTCACTTAAATCCAGCCTGAGACTTCTGCTATCCTCTGTGTGTCTTCAGCAGCACTTCTCCTATAAATAGGGGGTACAGAATGCTTTCCAGAGAAGCGGTATGCTACATTTCAAAGCACTTCCTGATATTTCAAAGTGTGGATGTTGAATGGCAAAGTGCTTCACTGGACCTGAGGAACCACAGCTTCACTCATCACATCCAACGTGTGGTTTTCCTACTGCCTCCATGGACTCCAAGCTTATTTCTCCCAGATATCTTCCACCTTTCCCCCCTGTCCATTAAATTTCCTTCTCAGAGCAGACCTCTCTAAGGTCTGTTTCTTAAGGGCTGTGTTTGTCAACCCCACAACTCTCAAATTTGCTTTTTAACAATAGCTGATGGCTTTAATATGCAATTTTTGGGATTTTAACAAGTGTAGAAGTCAAATAATTCAAAGAGTAGCCAGGTGTCTACAAGATTAATTTCTCCATGATAATTCAAAAAACATCTTATATTTGCACGTTGAAAAAGGAGATAGTTTAAATATATTTGCACATAAGCCAAAATAAAGGGCAAGTAAAGTAAATCTTGTATTTTAGTTGCCAGGTTAACATGAACATTTAACTTGGAAAATACATGAACCCACTGAATACAGACTAACTAAGGCTCTACCAAAAAGTCTCATGACTTAGGCCAGTAGTTACCATCCTTTGCTCCTTGTAGCAAATGCCTTCTGTATCTCTTCAAGCAAGTATTGAATTACTAAGGCATTGCTCATTGCTGGAACACAGAATCATCTACCAGTCAGATGCTACCAATAGGGACTCTCAACTACATGGTTGTTAGGACAGATGAAGTTCTGTGCTCCAGGAGAATGGGGGAAAGAGTCTAGGAGCCAAAGACCCTTGTGTGGATCCCTGCTGAAAAGCTCGTTAGTGGTTCCTACCCCATCATCTACAGTTCTTCCAAAATCCCAGTAAAACCTATCTTATTGAGATGCTTTGGCCAGTTCTCCCACTATATGAGAGACTGATCTCCAATTCCCAAAGGGAAAGGGTGAATAAAAATACTGGCTTGATGGTGGCTCCAGCTCCCTTTCTAACAGTGTTCTCCTCTCTCCTCCCTGTAATATCCTGTCTGGGAGAAAAAATTGTGTTATCCTTTTAGCCTGGTAGGAGAAGACATATATGCAGGGACTTTCACAGGAGAATCAAATGGATGAGAGATGTGGTAGCAGATGAGGGAAAAGTCTGATAAATGACCAGGGATGATGATAAATGCCCAAAATTTTCAGCTACCGATGCCTGTGTCTGAGAACAATCAAGCAATCGAGGGGGGAAACAAAAACAACCAAAAATCAACAACAAAAATCAAAACAAACACCAAAGAAAAAGGAATGCACACAAGAGCCCAAGGAATTATTTTGACAGGAGGTACAACCAAATTTGCATACACTGTAGATATACCTCAACCTTATAAGACACATTATTGGTCTTAGTGCAATATTGAAATTCAATGAACTGATTTATAGATGAGATTATATTAACTGATTTAACATTATCTTTAAACCATAAAATCTATGACTCAGTCAATTTAACATATCCTTCATCCAAAAATAAAATACACTGGTGAAATATTTGCTATACTTCTTTTTTTTTTTTAATGAATGGGCTAAAATTGCCCTTTTAGTGTAGGTTTACCAGAGAATAGGAGCATCAGTTCAACAGCCTTGTGATTTTTTTCTACCCTTAAAGCAAGAGCTTTGCTGCAGAAAATATTATAGAATTTCTGCTTAAATTATCCCCTCAGGCCACCACTAATGTAAACCAAAATAGATAAATCACTCACTTTGTGCTTTGGTATTTTAGGATGCACCACAAGAGAAAGAAATAAGCAGTTATTGTGAATTGCAGTAACACGAATAAAGCTTTTTTGGGAAATCCTTGCAATACAGTTTTAACTGCTCAATTTTGAAGTAATGGTAGGGCAAACAAACAAAAGGAGATTCCATTACCAAAGAAAAAAGAATTATACAAAATAATAAATTACAGAAAAAACAATCCCAGTGGTATATTGATTTCCATAGGGGTTTACACTTCATTAGATGTGCAGATAATTACTGAGGTAGTGCTGCTGTTTTTCAGAAGTCTTTGATTCCCACCATTTTACATTTGCTGTCTTTATCTATTGTTTGTTGAATTAGACAGATTAGAAATTTTTTTATTTTTTGATTTTTTTACATTGCCACTAATCAGTACTATAAATCTTTAACTGACCTTGGAGACTGTACAGCTTGTCCACTTTTTACTGAAGTGGCTCATCCCATCAAGAACGGAGAAGATGCTCAGAGTTATTTTGGTACCAGATATGTCTCTAGGGCTGAGGATTTCTACAGTGAAATAGAAGTACTGAAATACTTTATGTGGGAAATACACCACACAAAAACCGCATGTATGACTTAAGCTCCGCAATGATGATTCAAGGGGCTTGAAGGCAAGAGTAAATAGAGCTTTGTGCAGGCTTTTTGCACCTGCACGAACATTACTCTAATTGCTTAGGCTTATTTACTTTTCCTCTCACAGCCAGAACCTAGAGATAAGCTTCCACTGCAAATCAGTCTGAATAAAGCAGTCTGCACCAACAGCAGAAGGAAGTGAGCCCATGAATGTGTTCATTTTACTTTGCAGGCATGAACAGTCCATTATTGCAGCCAATTATTCTTACTTCTTCTCCAACCAAACACTAAGCAAAACATGAAAATTAAAGCCTTCAAGTTGGCAATGCACATACTTAGTCAGAATGGGATACTAAGCAGACAACTGGTGGATCCGGAAGCAATGTCATAGCCTTCATTTACCAAGTTGAATACAACAGCTATAGATAAGGCTTTTCCAAAATAAAAAAGAATGGGGGGCAGGGGAAAGCAAATTACTATTATATGTCTAAACAGACCGGATAACTCCAGATTCATATCTTCATACTCAGTATTTCTAATGTGAAATATTTCTAACCAGAAATACATGATGTGGAAATAAAAATATGTCCCTTATAGTGCTTACTGGCAAGGAGAGTAAAGGCACTGAAGTTGTTATTTTTATAAACTTGTTGTACCTTGTACATATGTTCCATGTAGAAAAGGCACAGAAAACATGAGTGGTTAAATTTAAATTGTGGCATAACTGATAATGCTAGGTACAAATTAGTATGTTCTTATTGTTACGAGATATTAAAAAGGTGAGAAATTGCATGTAAGTAAAAATAGTCAATTTTGTCAATGAAGAAAAACGAGGGGCAGCTCTGATCTCAGGCCTGTGCATGTTAAGAGATGACCTAAAGGGCAGATGACCAGTGCGATGAGAGCATTCCCTGACTACCACGAGCTGCTCAGAGCCATGAGGGTCAAAGGACAATCCACAGAAGGATTTCTGAGCAGTGACAGACAGCAGGTCATAAACTCAGCTCTAACCTCACACATGCCCTGAGAGTTTCAGAAGTACCTATTGCCACTCAGGGGTTTGAGTTATAAAACACCATCTTGAAACTATTCTGCAGATTGTAAAGGATTAAAGAACAAAACAGAAATATCATTATGCCCCAGTAAAAGTCAATGGTGCATTCATAAAGTGGCTGTTGTATGCAGCGTAGGTTTCTCCATCTCAAAAAAAAGATACAGGAGAAACAGAAAATTCACAGCAAAGAGCAACAGGATGAGAAAACTTTGGAGTACATTCCATGCAAAGAGCAAATATGAAAACAGGACTCTTCAGTTTGTAGAAGAAACGTCAGAGAGATTAGAATCCCAGGGAGGATGTTTGAAAAGCTGTGAGCAGCAAGGAAAATGTAAACAGAAAGGACTTCTCATCCCAGCCAGAAAAAAAACAGAGGGCTTCAAATGACAGCAGCAAGCGACAGATTAAAAAAAAAAGAAAGGGGGAGGCACTTCCACACAGCACCTCAGGTAACGAGCTTCCTGCCATGGGATATCTAAATCACATCTGGATTAAGAAAGTGATCAAAAGGTACTACTTCAGTGTTGTATCACCTGTAAGTAAGATAGACCTAAAATTGCAAGTTACCGGAAGCTGGGAGGATATTCTGGGAAATTATGACTCTGTGTTTGCTCTGTTCATGTACAGTGCTCTGGGCACTTCTGCTCTCAAAGAATTGGTAGGCAAGATGCGCCTCTGACCTTACTCACACAGTTCTCCTGTTGTTTAGACCTTTTATTGGTCTCACTAAAATATTTAGTTGGGAAACTGTAGGCTGATGCAACCTATAGGCCAGAAGGGTAAACCATGAAACCAAAATAAATCTGAGACAAACAGGAAGTATTTCATTCCCTCCTCATTAGATACTTCACCAGGTATCTAAAAGGTATACTTTAAATGTACCTTTATATACACCTTTTACAGCTTTTCAGCTTCTCAGTGACATCCAATGATAGGACAAGGGGCAATGGGTGCAAGCTGGAACATAGGAGGTTCCACTTAAATATGAGAAAAAACTTCTTTATGGTGAGGGTGACTGAACAGTGGAACGGGCTGCCCAGGGAGGTTGTGGAGTCTCCTTCTCTGGAGACATTCAAAACTCGCCTGGACGCATTCCTGTGTGACCTGATCCAGGTGTTCCTGCTCCAGCAGGGGGATTGGACTAGATGATCTTCCAAGGTCCCTTCCAATCCCTGACATTCTGTGATTCTGTATTTCTGTGATTCCTGCTCCAACCTTTTCTGCCTGCCCCATTAACAGATTGCTACGCCTTTTATACTGAGAGGCTCAGCAGTCAGTTAGGTGCTATCCCCAGCTATTTGTGATGGGGTAACACATGAATAAAAGTATCAGAAAAGAGTGATCAGAGTTTGGATATGATTTTTAAAATTGTCCAGGACAGACAGACACCCACAACATTCTCTGCAGGAGTGGATAACATTAGCTTAGTAGAAGCAGAGAATAAAACCCGTAAGGGTGGTAGATAAAAAGTTGTTTTAGCCATTTTTGGTGGAAAATTAACCCTGTGTGATGTTTGATCTCCAAAATGATGATGTTGAGTATATTTTTTCTCAGATGGTGTCAAATTTTTAAGGGCAAACTTCAGCTTTTCATTTAAAAAGTAATCTAAAGGTGTTCAGTTTGTGACTGCAAGCTCAACTGAACGCTTTGTGTCAGAAATGGCACCAAAGTGTCTCAGGGATTTGTCATTCGGGTCCTTGTCTCGCTAACTTCTCTGTACCATCTGCCCTTAATGAACAACAGTTCCCATAAGGTACAGCAGTGATTCAGAGCAAAAATAGACTACAGAACACATCGGCAGCCCAGGGATCCCATATCACAAAGTAGAAGCATGGAAGAGCTATCTACCCTGCAGTTCTCTGGAGGCAACACTCCTGAAATTACATTTTTGGCTAAAAAGAGAAATTTCACCTCTCTTCCTCATCCTTCTTTTTTGCAGCATTAAGTCCCAGACTGTAGAAACCTAAATGGTTTTTCAGTGCTGCTACACTTTTCTCTAAATCCCTGGATGCAGTGATTGGGTGAAAATCAGTGGCCGGCACAGGAAGGGTTAGAAGTGCATCCAGTAAGATTTCTCCACAGTTACAGAGAATCACAGTGGCTAAGCTTTTTAGAGCAGAAGTCATGTTTCGAGGAAGCTTTAATGTTCTTACACCTTGCTGTTTTAATGCAACATGAAGTCAACACATTCGAATCTGGAACAGCTCAACAAGCCAAGCCAAATGTTTTTGTTCAAGGTATTGGTTTTCTCCCTACCATCAGGCTTTAAATATCGCTGTTGCTGTGTCCAAACACTACCCTTCCACTTTGCTTTATCAGTTAGCAGTTAGGTGCTAAGTAGTAAATAGAATTTTGTCTACTGGGGTTTGTCACACTCTGCAGTTTAGAGCAGGAGTAGCTGAAGCATAGTTCTTTAATGGTGGCATAAGTCCTTGTATGAGCAATAAAAGCTGCCGCTTTCCTTATGAGGCAAGCTAAATGCTATTAAAATGATGAATGAACTAGTTCCGTTTATTTGTTCAGCTTTTCCCAGTGCTATTCCCACAACCCTATTTAAATCACCAGCTTGTATTCTACATAAGTTGCTATGTGCTTAAAATGCACAGATGCCTGCATAAAAACCTGTTCAGAACGGCAGTAAAGTTTTATTTTCTTTTCCAGTAAGCAAACAGTTAACGAATTGAAATGGAGCTGATATACATAGTGTAGATTAATCCCCATTTTCTGAGACAGCTCTTAAGAGAATTTTCCAGGTAGTTTAAGATATCATCCTGCTTTGCAGCCAAGTGCTGCTGGTTATCCGTGGGAAGTTGAATCTCAGACTGATCAGTCCCTCTGGAATGCAATACAGAACAATAATGTTCAGATCAAAAGCTTCTTGATTAAATAACCTAATTAAAGGGTACATAGAACTGGTGTTGTAGCAGATATTTTTTTCCTCATAGGAGGAAAAAAATCTCAAAATTTACCTTCTTTTCAAAATAAAGGGTAAACATTTACTTCCAATGACATGTTTATGACCTACTAATTAGTTCCTACAAGGATAGTTGAAATCCCAGTCCTGCTTTAACATGGTTCAAGGAGCTAAAATTACCTTCAGCCAAACATCCCAAGATATAAACCGTGAAAGAAATCAAACACGTCTCACTGAAGTTTGACTGGATGATCAAACATGGATCTCCAAGGTGCTTGCTTTAATGTCAGTAGAGAGGAGGAGGGGAAGGAGGGAGAAGAGAAGGAGAGAGAGAAATGCATGCAAGAGATCACTCTAGGGCAATTAAACTGTCAATCAAATAAGCTGCCAACCAAAGTCCATGTTTTTTTTTAAATGAGCACTTGAAACCAAATGGTCAGCATACACTGTATGTCACCAGGAAGCATAAGTCTGCTTGAGGTCTTACCTGTACAGGAGGATTTTTAGCTCAAATCCTGAGTTTTAAAAATCCTCTGTTCAGTCTCTTGTGTATTTTGACAGACATAAATGCCTAAGGAATGGGTCTAATTGGGTAAGAAATGGTGAGAAAAGTAGAGCTGGGATAGTGATTTGCTGTGGGGACCACTCTAAACCTAACGAGTGAATCCCTACATTTTCTAAGTTCTTTTGCTGTTGGTTCCATTTTGTCTCATAATTTCAATGCACTTGGAGAATCACAGAATCGTCATGGTTAGAAAGGACCTCTGAGATCATTGAGTCCAACCAGACACAAAAAACCCCTACGATCTCAGCCATTGGAGCATGCCCTGAAGTGTCTACACGTTTCTTAAATACCTCCAGGGATGGTGACTCCACCACCTCCCCGGGCAGGCTGCTCCAGTGCCTGACCACTCTTTCAGTAGAGTAATTCCTCCTAATATCTAATCTAAAGCCCCCCTGCCCCAACTTTAGGATAGCCCCAAAAGAAGTGAAGCAGACATTCATGAGGAGAAAAAGCAGAAAGAATAACTAGTACTATAGTCAGTACTAAATAGAAGCAGGATATAATGATGCTAAGGAAAAGTCGGCTGAACCATGTACATTGTAGGGAATCAAGGATACATTTTTATAGTCAGAGTAAGCCAATATAAGGCCTTTCTATAATCAGTGGTCGCTTTCACTATATTCAGAAATTGTGCTGCCATGGTGGGAACTGGGAAGCACACAAGACAATAGATGTCCCTGGGTCATAGGTATGAGATTAAATTTTGCAGCACACACTACAAGATGCATGCTGCACGTCTTTGACCGGACTCAACTCACCTACCCAAGTAACACAAATTAGGAACATGAAATTCCCGTTTTCCTTCTATAGTCAAGAAGGAAAGAGGTGCACTTCCAGCACCAGATAGAATATGAATCAGTTTCTTGGAGCGACTGGCTGCGTTACTCAGCTGACTGCATGAGCAGCAAGGGTCCCGTGCTTCAACAGTTTCCTCAGATATGTAACCACCCATAGGCAGGAAAAAGCTCTACCCTCAAACTGATGAAAAAATCTGTTATAAACTAGGAATCGCCCACTGGAGGTGCCTGAAAGGAAGAAAGTTCTGGCTTGATTAGTCAATCATAGCTGTAAAAGTCATTTGGTTTCAGATGTCCCTTGTGAGGCATTTTTAGAGAACAAGGCCATGATAGGGCCATCTGGAACACAATATGCAGTCCCAGATCAGGGCCTGCAGATGCAAGGAAGATTAATTCAGTCTGTAAAAGGAGTACAATAATCAAGGAAATGAAGAATTTATCTTCTGAAATAAGATTAAAAGATGCTGGCTTGTTTAGCCTAAGAGAATAAAGATTGTGGTGACTCTGACTGCTTTCTATAAATCCATCAGTCTAAGTTTCTATAAACTTAGCAGAGGCTAAGAGCTATTTAAACTCAAAGGCACTGCTGTAACAACAAATGGATAGACATTAGCCATTAATAAATTTAGCCTGAATATTCAACAAAGGTTGCAAAGCCCCAGAGGACTAGAACAACTTTTATTAAGGGCAGTTCCCCCGCTAAGTGATGCTGAAGTGTGATGAGTTTACGGTTAGGATTTACAGCACAGCTGCCTGCAATAGCAAGGAGTGGGACTCATTAACTCACAGGGTCCTTCCCAGTCCAATGTGCCTTTGGCCTCGAGCATTGCTCTTTGTGAACTGAGCATTTTCTCGGTATTGCTCTGGATTTGATGCATTTATATGCGTAGTGGCACATTTTCAAAGACATGTGGGCCTCACAGAGACAAAGGCCAAATTTTCAGAAGCGGTCTGCAGTCACAGGGCTACTCTCCTTGGATACACACACTTGAGTGTGTTGACGCTTCAGCAGATGCTAACTTTTCTTTTGTATTGTATATTCTTTCAGGGACCATGTTCTGTGCCAGGAATGAAAATAAAGGCGTACTGAGGGCTTACAACAAAAAATCTAAGTCAGAGGAAAGACGTCCTTGTTTCCTTTATATTTCACAGAAGTCAGGGAGTCAGCTGAAAGCCAGCTGGCTGCAGGCTGAGTCTGGCTTCGGCAAAAGTGACAGGGCCTTGGTTGTTTGCAAAGAGGAGGTAGTGGGGGAGAGAGAGAAAAGCGATGACGAAGGCTGAGAAGCGATACTGTGAGTTACCAACATACCCAGGTTTGATACAGAATTACTATATCCAGGCAAAGACATAGAAACAGTACCTAAAATAGAACATAAAAGGTAATTTTTCCACTTCTGAATACCACTGTGTAATCACATTTTTAGGTAAGCATCAGCATCTCCATGGCAGCATCTCCTGTGCAAGGCACCAGCCCCCACCCAACACTCTGAGCACTGTATACAGAAAACGTATATATCTTAGGTGACATTAGAAACCTGCCATATTTTCTACCAGCTGTGTATCTTTGTGTGGTTTTGGCAAGAGTCATCTTTTAAGGATGAATCTGAAGGGATGATGCAGATGTAACACCATGAGTCCTAAAGGGTTCTGTTAACAAAAAAAAAACAGGCTCCTTTATGCAAAAACACAGGATTTGGCTCAAGTATGTTTAGGTGGCTGAGGCCAACAATGATCCCCACTGATAATGGGATCTCTTCATTTTTCTTCTCTGCATGGCATTTTACTCCCGACTGGGGTCCTGATCCATGACTAAGGCTCCCAGACACTACTGCAACACTAGGGAATGGAATAATATCTCAGCAGTAAATTTTTATTCTTTTCAGTGAGTGATCATCCTTGCAGTGCTTGTATATGCCATAATGCCATATGGCACCTGCATTTTTTCTTCCAGTATTACTGACATAATTGACAGTATTTTTAATTTTTCCTAAAGGGCAAAATACATTTTACTTTTCCTGATCTCTGCAGGCATTTGAAAAGGTAGGAGCATTAAGTAGCTCCTCAGCACTCTCACGCAATTCATTTTCCAGTTGTAACCCCTAATTATAGAATCATAGAATCA
>VZTM01028822.1:7651-24148 GCA_013400555.1 Jacana jacana
CATCAGTAAATAATACCTGATTTTAGTGGTATGACAGCATTCTTACACATCTGCCTTTTGTTCAGAAGTTCCTTTGTAAATAGGCTGAGTCTGACACCAAGCACAGTCCATCACATGTAGGTCTCTCTGGTTTTATTTCTTCCCCAGTTGGTCTAGTGGCGAAAAAACCACTATGATCAACACTTCACAAAAGCCAAAGGGCTGTGAACAGATGAGTTTGCAGCAAGTATAAATTGCTAATTAATGCTCTCCAAATTCCCCAATTCATACAGACCAGTGAACCCTTATGGTGTTCAATAACCTAACTTTCTATACTGCATTTGTCCTCTGACAATCTTGGAGGAATTTACAGCAAACAAGGGATGTGATTAACTAATGCTGCAAAGAATATTGAGGTCATCAGCAACAGCAACTCTGAGGAAACCAGTTAAATCAGTATTTACCACTGAATCTCTTAATTATTTATTCTAACAGCAAAGACTGCACATTATTATAGCATATGCAGCTAATTCTCAGTGGTGTGCTTTTCCTTTGCTTACCTGCTTATTTAGCTGTTAGCAAGCAGCAGAGAGAACAGCACGGGAAAAAATAAAATACGATATAGCCAACAAGACAGAGATTCCTAAGGTAGACTTTGCCTTGAGCCAGAGGTTGAGCACCCTCAGTCTATTTAGAAAAAAGCGAAAAGGGGGACAAATGTTGTATATTGATTTACTTGATTACAATTCATATTAATTTCTGGATTGTTCACACTAGAAATACCTTAGCCTTAATTCTTAGTACACTGGGTAGTAAGCAGGTCTTCTAACTAGGAGGTAGTGTTAAAAGATAGCACTATAGAAACTGGCACAGCAGAAAATTACAAAATACACTAGTTACCGATGTGTTGCATGCTCATGCTATGACAATATACTCATCTATTAAGACAAGTGAGTTGACTTTCAGAAAAATGTAATGAACATCACTGCCAGTTAAGCATGACCTTTGAAAGAAGGTATTTGGCCTTTAATCTTCCAGACTATATGTTGAAAGGTAATTAAAGCAAAAAATAAGGGAAGAGTGACACTAACATGACAGCTATTGAGGAAGACGTAAATAAACATTTGCATCTGACAGTAGAAATACAAAGTTTAACATCTGAAGACTTCTTAACAATGAGGAGTAAAAGGTCCATCTTGACTCTCTAGACTGCTTTGCTGTAACACCAGAAAAAGCTTTTAAAGTCAACTTAACAATTTGGAAAATATGCACTTACCCATCAGAAAGCACAACAGCAGCATTCTTAATTCACTGGCCTTGTGATGTGAAATCACATGACTGTTTCCAAAAACGCTGTTAACTCTGAATAAACAGAGAAAAGGTAGGTTGAAAGTCACTTAATGAAGATAATGGTCTTCTTAGACAGTAAAGTCCTCTGGAGAAAAGCAATACCTGCTAATAAAGGGGTTTCTGATTATTTTTTTCAGATGAGCAATCCAAAACTTTCACTCTCTCCTTACTGATTACATAACAGCTTTTAGTGCAACAACAGACTGGTTGCATTTTGTTCAAGAAAGCCCTAGTAGTCTGTCTACAGGAAAGGCAGCAACGGAACTTCAGTGTTTGCAAAATTCTACAGAACTTTGCCACAGACCACAACAAACCATCGAGTCCTTGTATCACGTCTGTCTTCCTAAGAGAGTCAAAAGACTTTAAGAAATAAACTGCATTTTGTTTCTTCCTTGCTTTAGAATATCCTGGACTTGGACTTACCGTCCTCTAATCACAGTGCAAATCCCAGCCTTCGGTATTAATTTTCATGCTGAGCTATGGTTCTGACTTCAGGAATTTGCTTTGGAACTTTGCATTAAAGTAACCTTAGTATCTGTTTATCAATAGTTGAATTTTATAAAGGTATTTTCCCATTCCTTTTACTTATCTAAACAGTATTCCTGGAGACTATAGCTCATCAGAAGCATTGATCAAGTATTTCAGTTCTTGACAAGCAAATGCCAAAGCTGGCAGAAAAGAGCTGAGTAAAATATTACTCATTACATGTAGATATTCATAAAGAAAGGCTAATATAAAACAAAAAGAGAAAGCAGGAGAAGTGTAGTGAGTGGACCAGATCCAGATGTGTCATACCAAAGAGAAGGAGATTGGAATTTACCCACCTGCATTCACTGCCACTCCCAGCATTGCACAGCAGACCAAATGCCGCTGTGAAATACGCAAAGCAAATACAGGTGCAGGCTGTAATAAATAAGAGCAAATATAACTTAGACATGAATGAAATCATTCTCTGATCATTCATGAAGTGCCGATATTTATAATTTTGCTGTATTTAATGTAGATGTACATATTATATTTATTCTCCAGGACAGTTCTTTTAAAAAACATATATAATTATTTATGTTCCAATATATATGAAGAAATACCAAGAAATCAAAAGTGGCCACTTGTTTTTGGATCTATTATTGCCTTACCAGCATCCAACACAGCAAGTGCACAGAAAAGATGAAAAGGAATCTCTACAGGGAGAGCAGTGGAAGAGGAAAAAAAAAGCAATAGCTCCTCTGCTGTGGTTCTCTCTTCTCTAAAATACAGCAGCTGCATGTGCCAAACTCAAGTCAATCAACTGTCAAGAACCATCTTCAGAGGTAGACCATGGAGAGGTGTTTCACTAAAAGAGATGGTTATCCACATCCATAGATCTCACCTTCCTGCAGGTTGAGAATTGATTTTCAATAACTATCTGCAAATTGTCCCTCTCTGAAGCTGACAGCTTATACTTCTGAAAACCATTTGTCTACCAAACAAAAGTTGGCAACATTGACAGATGTTAATTCTAGACTCTGCACAGATCTGAATCAAACTACTTCTGTGGAAGTAACCTTTTGGGGCAAGAGAGAAAGAGAGAGGAGGAACTGTATATTTAAAAATAAAGGCAAGAAAACGCATAGAATGTGATAAAACATAACCTTTAGCTCAATTTATTGAACCGTTTCCTGAAGAACATTCAACTTAAAAATAAAATAAACCACGTATATTGTTTAGGAAAAAATGAAATTCAAAATATTTGATCAGAGTCTTCCATTTATTGAGATCATGCATTGGGTTTTTTATTCCATACCCCAGTTGGAAACAAGAAACATTTATAAAAGAAGATAATCTGTCGGGTTTGGGAAGTCTCACCCCCTAGTCCAGATACCTTTGAAAGGGAAACATCTAACTTCCAGTATCCAATTTATGTTAGACAACCTTGTAAAGCTTATGAAAAGAGCAGGAAGAATTTCTTCCCTCCAGAAGTTACACATGGTCTGTTCTCATCAGCTGAAGAAATTCCCTGGATTCACTTCTCCAGTGACTCCTACCAGCAACCTACTCAAAGTAGTTTGGGGAGAAACTTTTATCAATTGACTCAGCCTTGAACCACTAGAGCTTACTCATCTGTATTTCAGAAGACCAGAATAGAGCAATATTGAGCTCAGATGCAGCTTACAGTCTCCTATGAGATGACTTTCATTTCACTAAAAAGACACTGGAACAAAACTGAAAACACAGGATAAAAAACTCTACTTTCCTCCTCAAAAGGCAATTCCTTTATAGATTTAGTCCTTTTGTAGCTTTATTTGTAAGTTACTAGTAACAAGGAAGCAAGTTTTATGTTATCGTTACTCAGCCAGCTTCACACAGCGTCTGTGAGAGATACTGAGCCTGAAGGGCTGCCAGAGCGGCCACCATCTTTACATCCTGCACAATGGTTTTGTGCTTCTAATCACTATTCAACAACAACAGGAGATCTCTGGCATTTTCTCACTGGATTGTCTGATTGGGGCTATAAAAAGTCAGCAATTCGCTCTTCTTGTAAACAACAAGAACACACATTTCTAGATGTGAAGAGTTTGTTAACAAATCAGAGGAGCTTTTCAGAATGGATTCACCTGTTTTTGGCAACCTATCTGCAGCTGCACTGAGGCAATCAACGAAACCTTATGCTATGTTCCTGGAAAAAAAATAATAAAGAAAAAACCACCTTTAAGGACACCGGCACAGCACACATCTAGATCTTGTGACCCCTATTTGGCCAAAACGGAAGAGTGAAGAAGCAGCACTGGACAGACTGCAGCTCAGCTTGGAGACTGACAGATGTTCCACCGTGTGCGAGAAGCCGTTTGGCAGAGAACTCACCCCACAGAGAAGTGCTCCATAGATGGCACTTTGAGAAGTGCTACCTATTTCCAGCAGCTCCAAGAAATCTCTTAAAAAATAACAAAAAGCTATTTTTTTGCACATCTTCCCACAAACTGTACACATAAGAATACTAAGGTAGAAAGTGCTTTTATATTGATTGGTTTTTCCTCTTTATATTTGACAGCTGGTGTGTTAAAACAGAATTCTGAGTAAATTAAAGCAATAACAAAATTACACAGGGCAGCTGTTTCAGCTATTTCCACAGAGCAATGCTCTTTAGAAGAGCTAATGAATCTAATGGAATCTAACAGACACTGCCAAAGCAGCAATAAGTGATTTAAAATGTAGGGGAAAGTCTCATATAAACAGCCTCACAAAGCACTAAATGAAGTAACACAAAACTCTTGGGGCTTCTCACTTTTAACAAAAAATCAAATGGATCTCTGTTCATTTATTACAATGGTGCCCACAAGCTCTCTACAGTACAGGACCTGTCAGAATTTCTATTATACTTCTCATCATTGAAGTGTCTGTAACTTACCTAATTACAAATTTGCTACAGGCTGTAGCTTGCTTTCACTTACTGCCTAGTTAATCCCCATTTCCCATATCATTCAAATTTTGAAATTTTTTGTTTGTTCCTTGTAAAGATGAAAGATTCATTCAGCTACTGAACTTCTACTGGGCTCTTCGTTTTTGCTCTAAATGCTGCTTATAAAAGCTGAGACATGGGAAGAACTGCACTGTAAATCACTCAAATGTGACAAATTACTTTTCTTTGCTGGGGGAGGAGACAATGATCCTCATCCAGCCAGCTGCGAGTCTGCAATTTGGGGAATAAGCCTCTGCTATGCTCTAGTTTACTTGAGGGGGCTGAACGCTTGCTTTATAGCACGCTGTTGGGTTATTTTCATTTCTTACAGGGTCCATGAGGTGCAGGGAACACACTGCCTGGGCGAATCTGAGGAGAATGATCCTTCTCAGTGTCTGAGAAAAGTCACAAGCAGTCCCAGCACAGATCATAACCTCAACAGGACTAATTTTACAACAAATTAGGCCCTGTTAGCTCTTGATGAGACTCTTGAGATCCTAAAAGCACTTTAAAGTTCTTCCCAAATACCTTCTACATGTTGCCTTCCCTGGGCATAGATTTCTAGCTCCTTAGTGGCTTCAAAAGGCTGCCAAAGCACTTGGAATCCATCTTCTGAGTGGAATTCTTGCTGAGGGATGAACTGTCCCCTTGTCTTCCTCAAAGGAGGCTGAGGAGTAGCCTTCTGGTTTTAAGCCATTTATGCCAGTCAGGGCTAGGAAGAGAGAAACTAAAAAATATAAAATAACGAAGCCAAATTTAAAGTGTTTATGTGAACTCCTCTTCCTCCTGGATGCCTGCAGGTCTCCCTTAGGAATAACTGAAGTCCCACTATCCATTTCTGATGACTGCATACAGCAGGATGCTCACCTTTCCACTCTGGTGGGAACTAAGGGCTCTGTGCCCTCCACAAGCCATGCTCCGCCGGTGGTAATATCCCCCATTTACTGGACTGATTGCCTCAGGAGTGCAGGATCCCTAACAAAAGAGGGAGATGCAATGTTTTCACTCATCCTCACATCAGATAAATCACTCCTTTTGATTCGTATCCAACATAGGAGACTACATTCTTTTGCTACTGACAATTTTTTGCAACAGTCTTTAACGCAAAGCGTTTGCTATCATACGTAGAAAAGCCCAATGATTTCAAATAGAAAAGATCAAAATTAAAGGAAGCTTTTCCTTTTCAGCTTGAATTTTTATGCAGCTAGATTTAAGTCATGGTGTTTACATTTCTTGGACAGAATTTATAGTATTTAATTTAGACTGCACAAGCACAAAATAACTGTATCTGAGTACAAAATATGCTTGCATGCATTGTATTTTTATTACGTTTTTCATCAGAAAGACTCATCGCTGTATTTTTTCCAAATTAGGTTCATTCATTTTTCAAAGTAAAGCTGCTAACAAATTAGTTTCATTCATTTTTCAAAATAAAGCTGCTACTGTGCTTCAATTTAGAAACACAACTGAGTAGTTATATGAGCTAACACACACACAGAGCTAAAAAGCCTTCCTTAATGGCTAAGAGTACACAGCATGTCTCAGAGAGGCAGATGTGTTGCCCCATAGACTTTCAAATCATATTGGCAATGTTGACTATAATTAATAAATAATAATCTCAGCATATGTTACAAGTTGTGGCCCTGAGCAAACACATGTAAAAGATAAGCTTAGTTACCATGTAAATAAAGGAAAATTATGTACAAGTCTTTAAGTAATTTTGTAAGCAAGGGTTAGAACTTTGATTAATATCTAAACAGCTACACCCTGCAACATGCTAATCAGATGTCAATTACTTGCTAAAATAGTAACATTTATAATGTTAATTGAAACTAAACTTGCTATAATGATTTATTAATCCTAGTTTTCAAACTCTTTAATTATCTTACCCATGGAAAGACCACACTCGTGATTCAAGTGGTTCCATTACATTAACATCTCGAATGGGGATGCTGAGATAATATATGCAAGAGCTGTGCAGTTCATAAAAAACATATACTTTTATCATAAAGCTAATCTGATAGAGTGTCTCAATTTCATTTCTCTGGAGAGGTAGGGAGTAAACACACTGCATACAGCATATTAATCTACGATGGCCTCATGTAGAATGCTGCTCAGATTTCAGTAGAGCAGTAAAGTGGTGCCTGGCTGCTTGTACCGGCATGTAATCATTTGCTCTTTTTAATCACTGAATCTTTATTTGGTATTGATAAAATTATGGATTCTGAGTATTTAATAAAACAGTAATAGGAGGTCAGCTAAATAGAAGGTTTTTTAGTATGTGCCAAGTCATTTCAAGATTTAATGATTAAAATGGATAATTTTGACTTCTCTGCTGTAAATTAAATTCTGGTAAGTCAGTATTAATACCTAACTGTGGTGCACAACAGTTACTCATGATTTAGAGAAATTATTATAGTATGAAAAAAAAAAATTCAAATCTTAATACACTGCTTTCAATTGACCATTTACCCCAGAATAAGCATTTCAGATCTCTTTTACTTAAATCCAGGTCAAAGAGAATTTTAGGGAGATCCCACATTTGAGATGACAGTCTCAAAGTCGCTCCCTGTCTATTTTTGTTTATGTTACATTAAACGTGTACCTTGTTTTTACTGAACTTCTGCAGTCATATAAACTGAAGCTCACTCTGTCCCAGTACAAAAAACCTAATGGATTCCCTACAACCTCCAGTGGGCTTTAGATGTTGCTCTTAATGAGAAGGGCTCTGTACCATCTGCACAACAGGCTCCGTCCTGCTTATCGAGAGTATTTTCTTACTAACTAATCAGTGAAGTATGAAATTTTAATGATTGGTTAGGAATTATATAAGCCCTTGTAAGATGCAACACTTCAATGCAAACTGATTAATGAACTGGCAATGCCTTTCCACCATGCAGTTAATAACTCCCCAGTTGTCACCAATTAGGGAACAGTCCACTGGGACCTGAAACTGCCACCAGTAACATTACATTGGTCTGAAGATGGATGCAGAATGACACTTCAACAGCAACTTTGATCCAGAGATCTGGAAGAGCGTTCCAGATCTTACAAACAAAAAAATCTTGTAAGAAGATGGCAGAAGTGGCAAATCTTCCCTTAACCCCTCCAAAAAAATGACAAACACAGTCCCATGAATGCTAGTGGAGACAACTGGCTGCTGAACCACCACCTAAGAACCACAAGAATGGGCAATTACAAGCCACTGAGCCCTGAGCTAATTTAAACACCTAACCCTAGCGAGTTAAGGCTGGACTTTCTATTATACATCAGCTAGTGCAGAATCATATTCTCTAGTTTAGCACTAGAAAAATGGAACAAAGGATCAGCAGCTTCTTCAAGTTTACTAATTAATACTGGAAGATTTAATGAACAGGCTGGATGCTCTCCTGTCCAGTAGGCCATACTTAATGACACCACTTTCTGAAAGAATGGCGAAGCAGCAATAGGATTCAGCTTTATTTTCTCACTAAGCTACAAGGGACACAAACTTCACAAATCGGTTTTGCCCACATCTCACTGTCCAAAAAGGCAAATACTTTAAATTAGCTGTGACAGCCTTAAGCCATTTCAAACAACAGCCATTATCCACAAGAAATGCTCTCAAAGGAGGTGTATTCATCTCTTAGAGATGTTGTTAGAAAAATCATAGTATCATAGAATGGTTTGGGATGAAGGGACCATTCCTGATCACCCTGTCCAAATCTCCCCACCACAGGCAGGGACATCTTTCATTCGATCTGGTTGCTCAAAACCCTGTCCAACCAGACTCTCAACACTTCCAGTGACGAGGGAGGCAACCACAGCTTCTCTTAGCAACCTGGGCCAGTGTCTCACCACCCTCACTGTATAAAACTTGCTTCCTTATATCCAATCTGAATATACTCCCTTCCACTTTAAAAGCCGTTATCCAGCAAGGTTAGTGAAAAAAACATTGTATCTTGCTCTTTGCAGTAAGAAGAGTAGATTGAATTTTAAAAGTTGAACCAGACTTAAATTAATAATCACCTTATTCTGGTTTATGACTTCATTATTTCTTCATATGTAAATCTAAATTCCTGTAAAAAATCATGGCTTGTACCATCCTCCCTGTAAAAGTTGATCTTTTCACCTGAAGTGGTGTAGTCACAAGGAAAAAAAAAAATAATCCACTAAGAAACATACGTAAATGATGCACTGCGTTAAATATTCTGAGGAATCTCACTGTAACTGTGGATACCAAAAAAATCAAAAGTATCATAATTCTAAGATTCTGCTGAGAAACCATAATAAGGTTTACATTAATTTGCAATGTGATGTCTCCTTATTAACATGCTTCCCTCCTTCTACTATTTAAGTTTACAGAAAAATTATCTTGCTTTTGAAGTTGTCTGTTTTCTTTCTAAAGAATATGAGAAATTGCTATGAGAACACAGTCAAT
Organism: Jacana jacana; assembly: GCA_013400555.1. Classification (NCBI taxonomy): domain Eukaryota; kingdom Metazoa; phylum Chordata; class Aves; order Charadriiformes; family Jacanidae; genus Jacana; species Jacana jacana. Next base: position 16,837 of record VZTM01028822.1, read on the forward strand.
AACTGAATGATGTTCAACACACTGTCTTGATTTAGAAAAAAAATACTGTAATTTCTTCTGCCATAGCCTAGCATTGGTGTACTGAAATCAGCTGTAGATCTTTGTTTTACCTTTTATATTCATGGAGAGACGAAAGGTGATCCAACTATGCTCATAAGGGAGATTTCTCATCCTGACTCTGCAACCGTACATTTAATATTATCTCCTGGGAGTAAGATCTATTTAACACTGAGGAGCAGAATCTGTCGTGTTTTAATGACACAGAAGATGATGGATCGAGGGTTGGTGTTACCCAAGTGTAGGACAGACAGACCTCTGCCAGATTCACAGAACCTTGTCAGTGAATTAGGTGCCTAAACAACTTATGAGGTAACGGAGGTTAAGTAGCCAACTCACACAAGGGCTGTAGTGAATCCCCATGGGCATCCTTAACCACCCAGTGCTACTGCAGATCAATCTTCAAACAACGTGTGTGAAGGAAATAAAAAACCAACATGTGACTGTAAAACTATTCACCATCTTAAGGCAAGATCATGAGAAGAGAAAGAGAGAATGGAAATTTTGTGAAAAGCAGAATGCAGAGCTGTAAAGTGTGTAATGCAAAAAGGAAAAGTAAAACTCAAGCTGAGGACCTATGGAGCCGACCGTAGGAACAACAGCTAAAGATGAGGGAGAGGTTTGATTCTTCCAGACTCCAAGCCTTATATCGACAGTTCACCTACAATGTCCTGGACCTGTTCAGACCATATCCTATTGCTGGTCTTTTGTTCTTGAAGTGAAAAATAGTCAGTTAAAATTATTTAATTAGGATGGCAGAAATCCAAGTAAGAACAGGCAATTTGCATATTTAGGACTGCAGGTTTCAAGACAAACTTGCTTCAAAGATTTGCAAAAAAACCCAAAGCATATCTTTATATACTTCATAAATATGAACATTCTCCATGACAACTGCACCTCTAATAATTGTATTCTAGATCCAGTATTCTCCAGCGTTTGGCTTATTTATTACAATTCCTTTGCATTTACCCTCATTCATTATACTAAATATCAAGCGTACGCAGTGGGATTTTTAAATTGCTTCTGCCCAAGAGCAATCATTATATAAAGATGTCCTTAGGGTACTGAAGTATCTACAGCACCTCCTTGCATCTCCAGAAGATGCAAACAGATACTGTCTCCTGTAAAACTGAATTTTGTTTCCATCCAAGAAGGAAACAAATGTTGCCCCAGGTATCAATATTAACCAAGGGCCACTAGCAGTCAGTTAAAATAGGACAGGACAATGATTTTATTTTTATGGGATTAATGGTCGGACCCAACCTCTGCTGTTCTTACACTCACAAATCTGGTGTAAATTTAGAACTATTAGACAAATACAAAATTTTGGATGATTACAGAACAGTATTTGTTATGAAATTAAGATGATGAGCTTAAACATTTACGAGGATTTCCTTTTATCTTACTCTTTTCAATTGTTTTTTATTTAAAAATTCACCCATAAATTTCTATTCATTTCTATTTCAAAACTGACATGTAACATGCAAAAGCTCTAAAGAATGCTCCCTGGGTAACTTCTTGCCTTTGCAAGTTACAGTTGTCAGTAAGGTATATGAGATGCAACAAATACAAAATGTTTAAGAAACAGAGGCAAGTGCACAACTGGTAGATGGCCAATATTTTATTTCCTCAGCATTTCAAGAGATCCCACTTCAGAATCTGAATCAAAGCATTTTCAAGAGAGTTTGGGGAAGATTTTAAATTCACTAGCATCACTAAGAATAAATACACACATATAATGAACATAAGGAAAAGGTGTCCAAAAAAGTGAAACAAAGTAAGCCAAAATTTGGCAGTCTATCACCTTAAAGATATTAAATTCAAAATGGTGAGGACTATACACAGAAGGTTTGTCTTCCACTATGTGCATTACATGTGTTTTTGGTTTTGTATGGGACAGTTAGGATTACGGATAGTGGTAGAGAAAAATATCATGAATTACAAATGTTTTAATATTGAAAATGATGTGGTAAGTTTTCTAATTATTTTTGTTGTCTCTATTTCATGGAGTACCCTTTAAACATTAATTTAAACAAAGATTCAAAGTCCAGAGCTTATTCATCATTAATAATTTTGTGGATCTGGCAATTATTAATACGTGCACAGTACTATTTTACTTTATCAAAATGTCCTTTTAAAATTAGTCTGTCTGCAGCTCCTGATGTGCAGATTAAGCAACTAATTTATCTTGCCTGGTCTTCTTGGATGACGTGATCTGTCCTATATTGCCAGGCAGCCAGAGAGTGAATGTTAAATGTAAAAAAGCAATCTCTCCTAAAAATCTATGAAAGGAAGCAATAACAGCCAAGCAGAAGATCAGAGGTCACCAGGCTCAGCACATGGTTAGAAGAATGAGAATGTTCCCAGTCTTAAACCATCTCAATTCATGCAATTTCCAGGATGTCCTGGTATCTCCTGAGATCAGGGATTTTCCTATAAGATTATACAACATCCTGTTCCACCACATGTTTGCAAAAGACTACTTGGAATGAGGTCTGTGTCCACGTTTGGCTGCTGTTATTTGAACTAGTGATGTGCTAAAGGAAGATAACAGCCAGAACTTTCCAAATCTCCTTTGTACTCAGCTGGGGGTACCAGAGCCTAAAAAGGAAATTACAGCCAAGTTAAGCTTCCCCAGCTGACAGCTTCATTACCAAGCTGTAGCTCCTGACTAGACAAAGTTACACTCAGGCACACAACAAGTGGGAAAGAAAAAGAACCATGATATAGGATGGCTGAAATTATAATTTTCCTCCTTAATTCTATGGCTAGTTTTTTTTTCTCCAAACTCTTAATGAGGGCAAAGAAATATGCATTTCTCTGAAGGCAGATAATTTTTTCTCAGCAGCAATACTCAGCATTAGAATGGAACCTACATAAACCCCTTTGCTACAGGAATTGTTTTCACTGGAAAAAGCCTGTTTACACTCAACAAGCATTACTGCAAGTTAAAAAGACTTTGGCACCCTTGGAGGCTTAGTATCAAACCTAAAAAGTAAACAACAGTATTGTATATGACTCTCCACAATACCGCATCACTTCTCACAAACCACTTACAAACACAATTCCAAGACATGCAGTTGCAGAAGATAACTCACTTAGCTATTCAAACCTGATAAAATAAGTAGCTATAATAATTTCTGAAGAGCATTTAATATGTTGGGCATTTCATTGCCACTTTCAAAATTCTTGATACTTTATGGGCATATATAGATTGAAATGCTCTACATTCGGCTCTTCACTCTGTTGAGCTGGAGGCAGATTAGAGTTTTAAAATTTTAACAAACGATTTCTGGGGAATATTTTTGATTAATGTTAGCACAAACCTGGAACTTGGATAGAACTAAGAAATAAACAACTCTGCAAATTTACAATGCTAAAAGACTATTGGATATTTCTTCCAGAGTATTTGCTGTTTCACGTTTTCTTTATGTCATAACCTCCTGTGTGGTTTTGTCTTCATTTTCCTTAGAGAGAGATTTTTTAAAAACACAAATTGCAATTTATGTACCTATCCAAACTATATGAAAGCTCTCTGGAACCAGCAGTTCTATCTGAGAAGAATTAAGAGAAGCTGGCACGGAAGAAAGCTGGCACCGTGCCCTCTTCCAAATCTGGTCATTTATTCAGAAGTCTAAACAAAAATTGTTGGGTCCTCAGCTCTTTTGTGAAGTTTGGCTCCTTCCCAACGCTTGCCATGAAACCTTCACATAAATCATTTGGAGCTGCTCATTTAGCTACATTAGAAAACGTTTGGCAGCAATGACTCCTGTAAACAATGGATGGGACAGCAAAGAGAAAGATTCTGCAGAGTCTAAAGATTAGGATGGGAGAATAACTGCCACTGTCTTCCAAAACTACTCACCATCTCAGTATGTTTGATTTTTAGGCTTTCCACATCAAGGCCACTTTAAAGAGAACTATTTCCAGGGACTTGAAACCACAACCTTTCAGAATTCTCAGGCTTACAGTAACCTTATCACAGTCTGAACTAAACTAATTCACTTATATCACTTTCTCACTTCCTTCCAGATATGCAAAGGTCAGAAAGGCCTACTCCTGTATTACGACCACCTCCATGAGGAAGAAAAGATAGGTAATAGCTCTGTGCTACTCCCCTTCTGAGGGGAATAGAGGGCCCAGTATACCCCAAAGACCCTCCTTTTAGGGAAATCCGCTGCCTCCCTGAGTAAAGAGCTGTCTCTGAAGAGCAGCCATGAGCAGGTTGAAAGCTTATGGGTAACAAAAAGATACCAAGAGGATGAAGGGAACATGGTGGCTGAGAAGCCTATTGAAAAACCCTTTGTACTCCAGCTTCAGGAGTCACCACACTCAATGGCTCTTGTCCTGCTGGGCGACTTGGAACTACCCCAACATCTGCCAGAGAAGTAGCAAACTGAGCTATAGGTAATTCAGGAGACTCCTGGAGCACATCAAGGATAACTTCTTAAGCCAGGGAACAGAAAGCCCCAACAGAGGGGATGCAATATTGGCCCTGATGGTCAACAACACAAGTGTGCTAACCAGTGACATTAAGACTGGAAGCAGCTTGGGCCGCAGCAGTCATGCACTGCTGGAGTTCATATGCCTGAGAGGTATGGGACAGGCAAAGAGTACAGTCAGAAGCCTAAATTTTAGGAAAATAAACTTCCAGCTCTTCGAGTTAGTCAGTAGGATCCCTTGGAAAACTGCCTTTGGGAACCTGAGCATACAGAAGTCTACGGGACTTGACAAGATGTGTCCCAGCGTCCTGTTTATTGCAGGGGAGTTGAAGTAGACGATCTTTAAATGACCCTTCTGACCCAAAATAGTCTATGACTCAATGATTATATCAAAGCGCACTGAAACAGATGCAGCATAGTCCACACTGGCTACATCAGCCACAACACCACCACCTTTCCAACCCAAACTATTCTATGGCATGAGTCTAATTAAGTGACCTTTAGCTTGGTTTAATTAGGCTACTTTACTGATTGAGCGAGACTCCTAATTTATTCTTTAGTCTTCAGAACTGACTATCTAGAGATATTTTTCAAAGAAAAAACAGCAGTTTAGAGCTCCAGCATTTTCCATGCAAGTGGTCAAAAAGCCCACACACGCACACCACCTGCCCAAGCCAAAAAGCAATAGAAACAATAATGTCACCATTCTACTAGAGAGCAAAAACCATCCCAATGTGTAGTGGATACTAATCCAGCTATACATAATGTCAGCCACAGGGAAAAGCTAACATGCTATAGAGCGTTCAAGAAGAGCTATAAGAAGAGTTCAAAAAGAATTCAGTTGGAACTCTCCTAGCTATTAGTTTCACTTTGAATGATCACAACATAAAAGGTAAATAAAGTATCTTGAAAATTTTGCAGATTTTAAGATCTGTATGAATGTGTAGGAGAGCCAAACAAAGTTGGATAAAAAGCAATGTATAGTATAATGTACCTCAGAACTAAACAGCCGCAAACATACAAGTATCCCATTTGAAATGACTGTATATCATGGAAATCATAGATGAGGACAAAACACCAATTGGCTAAGTTACAGGCAACACACTCAGAAAGCAATACACCACTATATACCTAGACTTACTTTAAACCCAGTATTTGTGTAGGAAAAAAAAAAGAAATCAATTTCTTTTGTTTACTTGCTTTATGCTGTTTTCTAAATGTTTTAGTGAAAGGCTTCAAGTTGAGAACTCCAGAGAACTGCAGCCTCAGTAACTCCTAGAACCACAGGCAACACCACTTTTTAACTACGCATTTCAACATACCCAAAGCTTGTCCAACTGCAGGCTCCTTCCCAGCTTTACGTAGCAACAGGTCGATCCTATTTTGTCCAAGTGCAATGATCCTTCATCCTCCATCAAATCAAACTGTTTTCTGTGATGAAAACCTGGAACACAAAGAACGGAAAACAGTTAGATTCTATCTGAAAACACTTTCATACCGATTGCCTCACTTTCACCTCTGACTGTGCTTTCTGCATTAAACAGCACACCGAAATTGTTTAGTCGGGCATCCTCTGATTAGGAGGCAGAGCTTGTATAGTGCTACGTTCTAATTCTGTATGAAGGATCTTTATTTTGTTTTCTATATTGTGTTAGATAAAGCAAAGACAAATGAAATAGAAAAAAGCAAGAATTGCAGAAGTCCTTACAACGTGCTGTAATTTACTTTCTGTCTTGGTCAGTGCCATGGTTTGAGCCAGGTTGGACAACGACAAGATGACACATACTTTCCTTCATCTCTCTTCCACCAGAGAGATAAAGAGAGTTATGAGTTTAGAAAATAACTGAAGTAATGAAATATCAATACTAAAATAAAAAAGGAAATAATGAAATAGATGCATCACATACCAATATATACAAAACTTCAAGCTCCCAGGAGATGGCACTGGCAGGCACCGGGGAAGTTCCAGACTGGACTCTGACAAATAGGAACTACATCTACCTTCAGGAAAACATGAATTGGCATCAAAGCCAGACAAATTGACAGGGTCCTCCTCAGCGGTCGGTCACTGAGGAAAGGGAGCCCCTGAGGAAGTGGCCGTTACCTGACGTCCTACCCATCCTGTTTTGAAAGAAGTGAGAAGACAAACAAAATCCCTGAAACCCATCAAGAAGTGAGAAACCTAGCTGTGGTAAGTGCAGTTTCTTGTACTCTGCCTGGTTTCTCTTTCCATTTTGGGCACTACTCTTTTGGGGCTTCTCTAAGAGGTTTGAAATGAGACCAAGGGCTTCTGCCCCTTCTCCTGATTTTGCAATCCAGGTACTCGGAGATGAAGCCTGATCTCTCAGCTCCATCTCCTGCATTTCCTACTTTCTGCACTCCTTCAGAAATTCATCTCACAAAGGTTTTGAATGCCCTGCCTCATTATTCACAAATCTCTACCACAGTGCAACTGTTCTGGCTTCCTGAAAGTGCCTTAGGTCCTCTAGCCTCTGAACACACCATGTGGAGCTATTTTCTCTCTCTTGCCTAGTTAAGAAGTTATTGATTGCCACTTGCACTTTGCAGTGGATGGCTTTCCATTGCCCACATTTGCATTCCTTTTGTGTTGCAGGCTCTACCTCTTCTCTTCCCACTGAGAAGTTTTTTGCAGTGTGAGGACTGGTGTGAAGGTCAACATTCTTTGCTGGATGGTTCCTTAACAAAATCCTCATAGTCCAGAGTTTTTCAGCCCATTGCCAGAAAAAAAACATAAACAATTCCTGCAAGTTTTTGGGTTATTGAGGCACCTCAGGCACTAGTAGCCTGGCATA
>VZTM01028824.1:288-28589 GCA_013400555.1 Jacana jacana
GAAGAAACTACTGAATATACAAGCGTTATTGTGAGAGTGGGCTCTGCAGGTACATATTATTACAAAAATACTAAATTCCTATGTTAATATTTCTATATGATACAGATGTATAATTACTCAGAACCTTAACCAAAAATATATGTAACTTGATGAATTTCATTTAAATAGTAATCAGATTTTTCTTTACTGCTGGATTTTCTTGTAAGCATAATTTTTCTGTCCATGAATCTTGAATAAAGTGTGTTTTAAGCCATATTGGTGACCTGAACATTCTGTTCTGTGCTTTCTTAGCTTGGAGATCCTGGTTCAGTTCTCTGCTTACATCACATTCTGACTTCTCACATAACTTGTTTTAGCTTGTAACATAGAGCAGCAATGTCAAAAACGATGAAATGACTTTGGCTTTGAGTTCCATTAATGAAGAGTCTGCAAGTTAAGAGCTCTAAACGTTCTCAAATGCTTTCCAAATGTCACTCAGATATTTTTTTTTCCTCTAGTTGTACCCCCTATCTATTTGTAAAATAATGTTACCTAAGTAATTTGAACTTTCAGAGAGGTGTTGAAGCACAGTGGGCAGCGTGAGCACTGTTGCCATCATGAGGGCTAACAGCTACCCTATGTAAAAAAACACTTGTCTCTAAAATTGTGGAATAAAACAAAATGGGGTGGTAGTTGGAAAGAGAACTGGCAGTTGTTTACAGGACACCAAAGTACCCGGGAAAGGAAGAACGATGAGAGTCACTGAAAGTGAGAGCTGGTGAGTAGTGAGGCAAGTATGTAGCTTAAATAAGAATGGACTGAGCCTTGGTACCCTGAGGCCTGCAGAGATGCCTCTTGAATGTACCCAGGCTCTCCAAGGGAAAAAAATGTTTGTAGCTTCCAGCTTACTGCTGTGAAGCACAGAGAAAGAAATTATATGGATGTTTATCATCTATTTGGTAATTTGTATCTGAAAGGAATTTATTTGAAACAGTGGAATCGCAGGCAACTTCTGTTGACTTCTTGTGTTTAAGAAAAAAAAAAAACACCTTAAAAATATCAGCTGGAAAGGCCATAAACAACTCTATTCTTGTTTTTATACTACCTTCCTGGCTTACTAAGATTTCAGGTTGGAGAAGAAGTAATTTTCTGGAAGGAGCAGAGGGAGTTTTTATTCATTAGACTTAAGGATTCTGTGTACCTATAAAAGAACCTATCATGTGGCTCTGCCAGCAGCTTGTTGAGTAGAAACAGTATAAGAATAAGGACATTGAAAACCGAAGAGGAATTGATTTTTGCAGAGTGTTCTGTCTGGCTCAACTCACTGCTAGGATTTCTCATTGTTTTGTGTTTACATTCAGCCAAAGAGCATATGTATTCCCATTTCCAAAACATTGTCAGTTTTGGAAGGTTTATTCTTAGGTAGAGATTGTTCTTATACGGCAGGAGACTAAATTTAATGCAGCTTTTTACTCCCTATGAGAATTTTTGAGAGCTGCAGCTAAGTTTGAAAAACAATGTAATCCTAGTTTTATACCAGCTTGGTTATTTAGTGATCCTTCCTCTTCAGTTTGTATTAATTAGAAGTTTAAACAGAAGCTTAATATGGGGAAGGTTTTGGCTGTTACCAGGTTGTCTCTTTATTCGGGGATAATGGGGGAAATGTTTAAAAATCTCATCTGAAAGCATACATTTTTGTAATTCCTAATCATGAAACCAAAATGACTGAGGAAGTAACTGCAGTTTGACTCAGAGAATGGTATGGATGGTGGAGTTCTGCCTGGCTTCATGCCAAGGGTGATTGGTTCTAGTATGTACACAAGAGAAATTTGTTTCCTTAATTAGCTTTGTCAGTGCTTGCATAAGGACTGGCATACTAGCCAGCACATGTAACTGACTGTGCTTTGCAATGGCATGACTTGGAGACTTGGACAAGACCGTTGTGGGTAATGCCCTTAAAGATTTGAAGAAACTTAATCCACCGTAAGTGTGCTTTTTTCCCATAAAGTAAATAAAAGAGGACACATGAGCTACCTGCTAAATTTATCTCTGCAACAGAGAACAATTCAAGTTTTCCTTGGGTCTTCGTAGACTTTAAATGTACCTAAGTAGAACTCTGTGTGATGGTTGTAGTTAAAATAAGTCTGACTTTACTAGTAATGGCTGGTAGAAAGAACAGCGCAGCAAGGGAGATAAATATATATTTTTTTTCATTTTATTACATTTTCTCATTTTATTACATGAGCATTTCACAGCTAATGCACAGAAAGCCTAAAATGCACAGGCTTCTAGAGTTCCCTCTGAAGTGTTCAAGCCTAGCTTATATACACGCTCTAAACGTCTCAAGAAGTACAGTCAGGATAAAAAGTGGCTCTCTCCTGAGGACCAGAACAGGCAAATGTCTACCAGTATATATTATACCTCCTGGCCAAGAATAGCATTGGGACTAATTTACTGTTGTCTCTAACCACATCCATTGCTTACCATCAGAAATTAATTAAAGATAGCAATTCTCCAGTAGTACCTGCTTTAATGACCCTGTGGCTTTACAACACTCGGCCAACTGGCCGTAGAAATCTGCAAGATTAACCTCTAACCTTTCCAATGTCATCTTCGCTTCCTCTCATTGCTAAGAAACAGGAGTAAAACTAAAAAGCTTCATAATCCTGTAAGTGCCTGATCAAGCTGTTAGAATCAAAGGCAATACAAAATGCAGAGTCACACTTTCGGTTTTACTGATGGTTTATATCTTAGAGTACAGGACTTAACGTAATGAACTCGATCAAAGGTAGCCTGGATTACGTTTTGCGCTGTTTGTCATCTTGGGTGTTTATTTTCCTGCTTCTCCCTCCAAACTGTTTGTGTTAGAGGGTGGCAGTATTTCCCCGTGATTGTGTAGAATACCTTAGAACGCTGAGATCTTGACTCTGGTGGGAGTCTTCCCAACCTTGATGATGTATAACGTAGCATGTGTATTTTACTAACTAAACTACACGTCGTTGTTTTCCTGCATAATACTCTTGCAGACCATCTTACTGGAAACCTGCACTGAAGTTTAAAACCTGAGAAGGGTTAAAGAGAAACAGACTTCCAGGTGAAGCACAGGAATAAGTGCTTTTAGGAATGGTCACTTATTAATGTATCGTGTACTTGATAATGCAAATGCGTGACTCTAAGGTCTGTATCTCTCTATACATTCTCTCTATACTTAACTGTGTGTATGTACATTCTTACATGGCAGCGCTCGTGTTACTTTTTAATTAGAAATGTAGATAGATAACACCTAAATCAAGAAACAGGCTATGTCCCCCTGGGCATAAAATTCAGAAGGAAGGGTGAAAAACCACACATAATACATAGAGGTATTGGCTATCTCCATAGGTAATTCTTTTACTGGTGTTTACTGGCCAAGAGGAACATGGAGCTAGTTCATGACAGCCTTGACCTCAGGCAACCCTGTCCATCATAATTTGAAACTTGAGCAGGAAGGCTACTATATGTGCTTTTTTTGCAGTCACTGTTCTAACCTCCAAGAAGCAGATGTCTCATTTCAAATCCAAACACTTGCCCCCGCAAACTGGAAAAGTAAGTTCCTTGCAGCAAGGAAAAACAAGCTGTCTCCAACGGAAAAAAAACTCACACGAGTTAAGTCTTTGGCCATCTGGAATAGTTGTGATGCATAGTTCTGCTGGTGCTTTTGAGGAGACTAACCTTTCTTTTATCTCCCATATAAACATTCCAAAGAAAGGTTGAGATCTAGCATTTGCTCAAACTGGAAAAGAACTTGCTTTGTCAGTATTCTGGCAACTTTTTGCATCTAGAAACTACTGTAATCACTGGCAGAAGATGTCTTCAGTAAACAATATGCTAAGTGTTGTGAAGTGAAGCGTTCAATTTAGCAACAGATAAAAAGTTTCTTGAGGTTGTTTGTTTTGTTGAACTTTTGCCTTGTAAAGAAGGGCTTATGGGACACTCAGTGTAATCTCTTGCTCAGATTAGACGAGGAGGCCTGTACAGATACATAATTCAGTTTTTGGCAAGGAGACTGGATGTTACAAGTGCTTGAAACTTGACCGAGCCCTAAGACCTGAATGTGACTGGCTGTGTGTGAAGAGTTGGTAATCCCCTACAGATAATCTAGGTTGGAAGGGACCTATGAGATCGTCTAGTCCAACCATCAACCTAACTCTGAATAGGTTAAAAAAAAAAAAAAGGGAAAAACCACCATCAGTAAGCCATGCCATTAAGCACTATGTCAGCCCATCTTTTGAATACCTCCAGGGATGGTGCCTCAACCACTTCCCTGAGCAGCCCATTCCAATGCTGGATAACCCTTTCAGTGTAAAAATTTTCCTGATATCCAATCTGAACCTCCTCTGGTGCAACTTGAAGCCATTTCCTCTGGTCCTATTGCCTGTGACTTGGGAGAAGAGACCAACCCCTATTTCTCTACAACTTCCTTTCACATAGTTTAAGAGAGCAATAAAGTCCACCCTCATCTTCCTTTTCTCCAGGTTGAACAATCCCAGCTCCCTCAGCCTCTTCTCATGAAGCCTACTCTCCAGACCCCTCACCAGCTTTGTTGCCCTTCTCTGGACCCACTCTGGCACCTTTTTTGTGGTAAGGGGCCCAAAACTGGACACAGTACCCCAGATGGGGCCTCACCAGTGCCAAATACAGGAGGACAAACACCTCTTGAGTCCTACTCACCACGCTGTTCTGATACAGGCCAGGATGTTCTTGGCCTTCTTGGCCACCTGGGCACACTGCTGTCTTATGTTCAACTGGCTGTTGACCAACATCCCTGGGTCCTTTTCTGCTGGGCAGCTCTCCAGCCACTCTTTCCCAAGCCTGTAGCGCTGGATGGGGCTGTTGTGTCCCCACAATGGTTGTTGCAGGACCAGGCGTTTGGCCTTATTGAACCTCCTCCATTTGACCTCAACCCATTAATCCAGCCTATCCAGATCTCTCTGCCAAGCCTTTCTAACCTCAAACATTTGGACACTCCCACCTAGTCTAGTGTCATCTGCAAACTGAGTGTGCACTTGATTCCCTCATCCAGATCAATGATAAAGATGTCCATAATCTCATGGACTTCAGGGAACCAATTTATACTTCTGGCTGGATTGTTGGTTTTTGCCCTGTTTTCACACATAACATTGCTATGAGCTCAAGTAAAGGATACAGGGACAGTTTCCTAAAAAGGGATGTGCTGTCTGGACAAACCATCCTTCTACCCAGTTCTTGTTTTCCCTCATGCTTAAAACATATGAATATATTTTCTTATGACTTTCCTAGTCTTTAATAAATTAGTTTTGTTTCTGTGCTTTATGTGACACTTTCCCTGCCTAATTTTTTCTCTATGTGCCAACAAATCAAGAATATCTGCAGAACGCAAACTTATATATTCTAGTCATTCCATCCTGCCCCAGAGGAGTTTGTGCATGGGAGACAGAAATTTTCACTTCTGCTTTTTCTTGTGAGTATTGGGGTCCTAGTTCCCTTGTGAGCATCAGAGGAACATCAGGGTGCTATTAAGTGTACTGTACAGTCACTAGTCTGAAGATGAGGTAACCACAGACACCAAGGGTGACCGTGACTTGCTGCGGATCACACAACTCAGCGATAGATAGAAGTTACTTTTCTGAGAGGAAAAGTAGATGAAAAAATACCTGTGTTAAAATAAACAGTATATTACCTGTGACTTATTTCTATTAAAACAAATGCCTTCTTGCTGAGATTTGCGTTTCTGGCATGTTGGAGTGTATCACGTCCTGTGAAAGGATTTCTTTTCTAGTCTTTTCATTTATAGGGGCATTTAGGTAGCAGCCCAGCCTGAATAGGAAGAGTCAGGATAAGAACAGGTATTGTCTATTGACAACATGAATGAAAATCATTCAAGTCTCATCTAATAAAGGTACTGCGATATGTTAAAATCTGTCTCAGTTTTCAATTAAGTTGCATAATATTTATCTGAAAACAACAATACTTTAATTGTACAGGAAGAAGAGAGAGGATGCCCTGTGTTCACTTTTGCTTCTCTTTCCCATCTTGAACGTTACTCGTTATCATTCAGGTACTGCAAGATACCAATACTGCAAGAACTATGTTGCCTTAGAAACACAATGGTCTTGTTTGTGTGGCTTCAAGTCCAGCAGTACATGACAAATATATATTATGGTTTTAAGCTTCTTCTGTTTTATATACATGATTAAATAATTAGTTGAAACAGAAATGGATTCTTCTCACGGTATAAATTCATGGGTAGAGGGCACTGAGCTACAATACTACTGCCTCAAATTCTTAAACAGTTCTGCAAATCTTACTGTTTAAAGTGGGGAGAAAGAGGTCTTCTGTACTCCATTTTATTTAAAACCCAAGAAATGGAAAAGAAAAATTATATTCAAATTGTAAAAAATCCAAAGTACGAAATAACTCAATGTAACACAAAATTCATATGCCTCTGTAACTGGAGATACCTAATATTCAGCAATGCTTGGCAAAACTCTAGGCTGAGAAAAATGAAATGCAGCTGAAACTATGGGGGAATTTTCAGGGAAACAGAACATAAATTTTCTACCTCAACTGGACTAGGCTGCCTGCATAGGAATTCTGTATCCTAAAAATTGCATGCAATAGTAATTTTAGTACGTTCCAATATTTTCAGGAAAAACTATATTTGGAATTCAGTGCTGCGAGGTCTTGAAAATAAACTTTGTGTCCTTTGAAATGCCTTAATTTCTCAAGTAGAATCTTCTCTGTCTGGGAGCTATTGAGTCTATGATGTGAACAGAAGCAGAATTTTAATGGTTCCAGTATGCCTGAAGAAAGACATCACAGTGTACAGATCTGCTTCTCTTACAGAGTATTTTTCTGAGTCTGGGTTTAGGCTTTTTAACTCCTACTCATATAAAAGTGCAAAGTTCTTCAAAGTGTGGGTTTTACTGAGCCCTTCCTTGGCAGTGAACATATGCCTCACTGTTTTTATTGTTTTGGCCATTTCAAAGAAACAATTTCTTACGATGTTTATGTACTACTGCATTGCATTATATCTTTATTCACCAGTATCAAATGGAAAGGGAACTACCTGGATTTTAGATCTGCTTTTGAGGTATCTTTACATTTTAGATGTGTTTGTTTTAAAACTTTTTTTCCTTGGATATGTATTTTTAAAAATTATGGGGAGATAAATATCATTGAAAAAGGACTTTCATTGCAAATTGATGTGACAACACTGCCTGAAGTGCTTTGTGGGAGAAATCCTTTGACAAAATTTGCTTGTCATCAGTACTGAGTGAGATGAAAAGTACCAGAACTTGACTGGGAGCATATGTTTAATCAGTTGTTTTGTTTGTTTGTTTGTTTAATGTATTTGATCAAGTTGTCTGATGTGTGAAACATCTGAATGTTATCTGTGGTAGAGATCAAAACATAAAGTTTGCAAACTTTTCATTTTCTGATTAAGACTTTGTAGATGGAAATCAGTTATGCCTGCTTGTGCCTTTAACAGAAAGTTGTTTCACTCAGCCAGACATTTCCTTCAGAATTTTGTTGGTAGAGCGCTGTACTATAAGAGAATCCTGAACCACTTGGTCTGCAGTTCCTAGTCTAAAAAAAGATCCTACTGATGGTCTCAGCGCACATCACCATATCCAGTGTAAGCTGTGGCAAAAGGATATAAAGTGAGTTCCTCCTCTGACATCCACATGCCTTTGTTTCCTAATGAAATTAATCAGACCTGAGACGGTTTCAGGATCAGATCCACAAGGCTTACCCTAAGATAAGCACATGAAAAACATATTCTTTATTTACAGTACCACTGCATTCATGCTTTGATACAATCTGTCTTGGTTCCTTTCTCCTAATTCCTTTTGATCTTAAAAACCTGGAAAAGCATGCATGTCAACTTCCTCTAACTCAGAAGAGCCTTTGGGGTCTCGTAATTCTTAGTTGAAATTTTTAGTGATAGTTAAACTCTGCTAGATTCAGCCACATGATGAATTAGAAAAGTGCACTTTGATGATAGACGTCAGCTTGTTGAAGTTTAAAGTATATCATGCAGCATTGTATCTATCTAGAGTTTGTATCACTTCACGTATAAGCCCAGGACTGCTCTGCTCTTACAAACAATTCATAACTAACTGTAATCCTTCTAGCTTAAAGAGAAGGGCTTTCTTTTGTGTTATTTCAATTGATGAAATAACCCCACTCATTTAAAATGTTCTTATGCTGTGTCAGTCTCTCTTCTATTTGGTATACGTTGGCATGTAAGGTCAATCAAATAGTATAAAGAAGTGGGGTTTTTAAATTTCAGTTTTCTAAACTACGGTCCTGATCAATGTGGGCTAAAATTTAATTTTAGAGAGATCTTTTCTTCTGGAACCAACCTGCTCAACTGTAATTATGTATTCATGTGGCCTTACCACCTCATCACTGTAGTCTTTAAATGCTGCATGAATCTTACTAGTTTTAAAAATAATTTTCTGCCACACAGACATGTGACAATCAGTTTTATTTTGTGTTGTTTCCTTTTATAACATTTACACTTGTTGGGGAAACAGAAAGTTCTTACAGCAAGGGAAGGAAATGAGAAATTCTGAGGCTTCAAGAAGTTTAAAAGATGAAGAACAATCCTGGTTACTGTTGAAAATGTTTGCTTTGCTAAGAAAACTTCCTGAGTAAGGTACGGCAAGGAAATACCTCACTACCATGTTGATGTATTTGCCTGATTTATGTTCAGGAGGAGCACTTTCATGAATAGAGTATACAGGATGAAGAAACAAAAAAAAAAAAAAAAAAAGATTTTTTATTATAAAGCTAACTTCTAGAGCTTTCAAAACATTTTGTCTATTCCTGTGCAACATACATTAAATGATTAATCCTATTTTAAAAAATTAATGACGCAAAGGATAAATATGAGTAGGCAAGAAAAATCAGGTGGACAACACTGATGGTAATTGCAAGGCATGACCAAGTGTTAGCCACATTTGTGTTTTCCTTCACCAGCAGGTTATGCATTGCAGAACAAGTAAGTTTACCAAAGCAGCTGAATTCTGAAGGTGCTACTGGAGGGGCTTGAAAAACATTTGAAATTATTGTCATTGGAATGGTAAAGTTCTCGGTTTTTTAAAAAGCTGTTTGTTTCAAAAAAGGATGTTGATGGTATTTTACAAATTTCCTTGGGCAGTAGTATATTTAATGAATTGTCTCGACGTTGGTCTTCTCCTTATGGGCTTATAGTGACCACTCCTATTTCTGCAACGCCCTGCTGTCAAAGCAACAGTACAACAGCAAAGGAAGATGAGAGAAGAGCACAGAACAACAGGAATCAACCAGACACCCAAAGCTGCAGCTTCCCAAGCAGGTGCCTCATTATCCGAAGTGTAATTCCTACCACTGTAGCCTTTGGTTTCATTTAAGTGTTGTTTACTGCTGTTCAGACGAGGGGGAGTGGGCATGTGGGATAATACCTCAGCAGAGTCGGATATCAAAGTTGAGGGCACAGTCTTTTTGTCTGAGGTGGTGAGAGACTTAGGACTTACTGAAGTTGTGCTTGTCCTCTTAGCAAAATGATCATCCAGTGGAAAAGTTTCTTCCCTAGAATAAGTGGTGATTTCAGGTTTTTTGACCATCAGGCTTGTACTGGAGGTATAAGTGTTTGCTCTTAAGCCGTGGTTAGTGGTAGAAGATGGAGCTTGGAGCAGAAGAGAACTTGATGTGGCATTATGATGCTGACATCTTTCCCACTCAGTGGCCTCTGTGCTGTTTTGTCTTTCATATTTATTCAGTAAGGAATGAGTATTTGTTTCTTTGGATGTCAATTTTTCAAAAATAAGAAGATCCGGATCAATCCCTATTAAATCATAAACAATGTTAGTTTATGTGTTAAAAGCTCATCTGCACACCCACAAAAGGATCACACAGAGACAATGGCAGGTCAGGGAGCCCAAATAATACCTATCAACACCTTCTGGACTGGGAGTGTCACTACCTAGGATACGAGGAAAGGCTGAGGGAGTTGGGTCCCTTTAGCTTGGAGAAGAGGAGACTGAGGGGTGACCTTATTAATGTTTATAAATATGTAAAGGGTGAGTGTCAGGAGGATGGAGCCAGGCTCTTCTCAGTAACATCCAACGATAGGACAAGGGGTAATGGATGCAAGCTGGAACATAGGAGATTCCAGTTAAATATGAGGAAAAATTTCTTCACAGTGAGGGTGACTGAACACTGGAAGGGGCTGCCCAGGGAGGTTGTGGAGTCTCCTTCTCTGGAGACATTCAAAACTTGCCTGGTTGCATTCCTGAGTGATCTGATCTAGGTGTTCCTGCTCCAGCAGGAGGATTGGACTAGATGATCTTTCAAGGTCCCTTCCAATCCCTGAGATTCTGTGATTCTGTGATTATGGGTCCTATATGAGATCTCAAGATCGCTTGTCCTGGTGGGAGACTTCAACATACCAGAAATCAGCTAGGCACACAATACAGCTGAGAGGGAACAGCCTAGGAGATTCCTGGAGTGTGTTGGGGATAACCTCCTGACACAGCTAGAGGAGAGCTGACTAGTGAGGGTGCACTTCTGGATCTGCTGTCTGTGAACACAGAAGGACTTGTGGGGATGTGACAGTTGGAGGCCGTCTTGGGCATAGTGACCATGAATTAATAGAGTTCTCAATTCTCAGAGAAGCAAGGAGGAGAGCCAGCAGAACTGCTGTCATAGACTTCCGGAGGGCAGACTTCGGTCTCTTCAAGGGTCTGCTTGAGAGAGTCCCTTGGGAGGCAGCCCTGGAGGGCAAAGTTATCCAGGAAAGATGGACATTTTTCAAGGAAGAAGTGTTAAAAGTGCAGAAGCAGGCTGTCCCTATGTGCTGTAAAGTGAGCTGTCATGGGAAAAGGCTGGGCTGAACAAAGAGATATGGTCACAACTCAGGGAAAAAGGAGAGTTTATGGCCCTTGGAAAAAGGGGCAGGTCATTCGGGAAGATTACAAAGGTGTTGTAAGGCTATGTAGAGAAAAGATTAGAAAGGCCACAGCCCAACTAGAACTTAAACTTGGATGTTAAAAACAATAAAAAGAATTTCTATAAATATATTAGTAACAAGAGGAGGACTCAGAAGAATCTCCATCCTCTGTTGGGTACAGGAGGTAACAGAATGACAAAGTGTGAGAAGAAGGCTGAGGTACGTAATGCCTTCTTTGACTCAGGTTTTAGTAATAGAGTAGGTAGTTCCCTGAGTACCCAGACCCCTGAGCTAGCAGATAGGGGTGGGGAGCAGAATGAAGTCCCTGTAATCCAAATGGAGGTGATGAGGGTCCTGCTCCAACACCTGCGTATAAACAAGTCTATGGGGCCAAATGGCATCCACCCAAGGGTACTGAGGGACATGGTGGAAGTGCTTGCTGAGCCACTTTCCATCATTTACCAGCAGTCCTGGCAAACTGGGGAGGTCTCAGCTGACTGGCATCCAGCAAATATGACACCCATCCATGCGAAGGGTGGACGAATGATCCAGGGAACTACAGGACTGTCAGTAGTTGACAGTACTGACCCTCGGTACCTTGGGAAGGTCATGGAACAGATCAGCTTGGGTGCCATTATGCAGCGCATGAAGGGTGCCCAGGTGATCAGGCTCAGCCAAAACAGGTTCATGAGGGGCAGGTCCTGCTTAACAAACCTGATCTCCTTCTATGGCAAAGTGACCTGCTTGCTGGATGAGGGAAAGGTTCTGTATGTTGTTTACCTGGACTTTAGTAAGGCCTTTGACATAGTCTCCCGCAGTATCCTCTTGGAGAAACTGGCTGCACGTGACTTGGATGGCAATACTCTCTGTTGGGTTAAAAACTGGCTGGAGGGCCAGGCCCAGAGAGTGGTGGTGAATGGAGTTAAATTGAGTTGGCAGCTGGTCATGAGTGGTGTCCCCCAGGGCTCGGTAGTAGGGCCGGTTCTATTTAACATCTTTATCAATGATCTGGATGAGGGCATTGACTGCACACTCAGTTTGCAGATGACACTAAACTAGGTGGGAGTGTCCAAATGTTTGAGGTTAGAAAGGCTTGGCAGAGAGATCTGGAAAGGCTGGATCGATGAGCTGAGGCCAATGGGAGGAGGTTCAATAAGGCCAAACGCCTGGTCCTGCAACAACCATTGTGGGGACACAACAGCCCCATCCAGAGCTACAGGCTTGGGAAAGAGTGGCTGGAGAGCTGCCCGGCAGAAAAGGACCTGAGGATGTCAGTCAACAGATGGTTTAATATGACCCAGCAGTGTGGCCAAGAAGGCCAGCAGCATCCTGGCCAGGAACAGCACGGTAAATAGAACTCAGGAGGTGTTTGTCCTCCTGTATTTGGCACTGGTGAGGCCCCATCTGGGGTACTGTGTCCAGTTTTGGGCCCCTTAGCACAAAAAAGATATTAAGGTGCCAGAGCAGATCCAGAGAAGGGCAACAAAGCTGGTGAGGGGTCTGGAGAGTTGGCTTCATGAGAAGAGGCTAAGGGAGCTGGGATTGTTCAACCTGGGGAAAAGGAGGCTGAGGGGAGACCTTTTAGCTCTCTTACAACTATATGAAAGGAGGTTGTAGAGAGGTAGGGGTTGGTCTCTTCTCCCAAGTCACAGGCAATAGGACCAGAGGAAATGGCTTTGTGTTGCATCAGGGGAGGTTCAGATTGGATATCAGGAAATTTTATTTACCCTGAAACAGTTATTAAGCATTGGAATGGGCTGCTCAGGGAAGTGGTTGAGGGACCATGCCTGGAGGTATTTAAAAGATGGGTTGACATACTTCTTAGTGATGTGCTGTAGTGATGTGTCATTGGTGCGGTTTGTTTTTTTTTTCATCAGAGTTAGGTTAATGGTTTGACTAGATGATCTCAAAGGTCCCTTCCAACCTAGACATTTTGATTTTGTGATTCTATGGGATCCAAGGGAAGTGCATTTTGGGATTGCATAGGATTTATTATGGAATGCTTAGGGCAGGAACCATAGGTGAGGAACAGGAGGAACCTAGGCTACTGGGCAGTAGTGGAGTCCTGGCCAGCTCTGGGTGTGTGACAGTCTGTACCAGCAACTGCACCACAGGGACTTGTATGTCCAGGTGACAGTAACAGAGGAGACTGGGGTCCAGGTGTAGCTACTGGGCAGACTGAGCATCTAAACCCAGCTGCTGGGAGGAAATTCACATTACACATACACATAGTTTATTAGCCGATCTCCATCCTATGCAGCCAAAGCTGCCAAAGGATACAGCTCTTAGTGCAGCCTATGTTCTTGTGTCTCCTTTTTGCATGTATCTGTGTAACCTGTGTTGCCAACTGTGTATATATGTGTGATGGTGGTATGTATGCGCGCTCTTTGTGCATGTGCCTAATGGGAATACCTTGCTACTGCTTGGATCTGGGGACATGGAGCAGTGGGCAGCCTCGCCTCTCAGATCTAGTATGGTATTTTCCTCAAGCATAGTGTTGATTAGATATCAGAGTCACATGAATCTTGAAAGCAGGGTGTATCCTCAAGGTTCTTTCTCAAATACTGGATGAAAGAAAAGGGGGAAGTATTCTCAGAAGTAGGTGCTTTAATGAAACAGCAAAAGTATTTTATACATTTTTAGCATTGCATGATACTTCAGAAGACCTTTTAGTATAGTATCTGACCTAGTATAATTTTAACGTTTCCTGTAGTTGCTATGTTTTCAGCCTTTATAAATGAAACACTTAGTTACCTGTCGTGATGTTGTACAAAATGACATCGATTCTAGCCTTTAGTATGCAACTTTCCAATGCTGGGCAAGACACGTGCAGGCAATTCATATTCTTATGAATCAGTCCCAGGTAGAACACTGCCAGATTGCAGGAAACTGTAATACAAAAAGAATAAAGCTGAGCTTATCCACATAATGAACATTGCTTTGTGCATATTATTACCTTACCTAATGTCAGAAGATCATTAATACTGAGGAGCTCCATAGTACTTCAAATCTGTGGTTCTCTCATTACTGTGTACACTAATTAAGCACCTAGTCAGTAATATAAAACTACTCATAACTATATTATTTTAAAAAGAAGTAATAGATTAGCCATCTGAATTTGAAATGTGCTTTTCATAATATAAAATCATATGCTTTATCTTGTAGTCTTCCTATGAGTTTCATTCCTTCGCATCTCAGCTGCAGTGAGTGGACCACTTCTAAAAGAAAAGCTATCAGGGAAGACAACTTTGAAATATTTACTCTTGTGTAATATTCCTGTCTACTTAAAACTCTCCTGCAACCATTCATGTCATCCTAAAAACCATCCTGAAGTACAATAAGTAAGTGACATCCTGACCTGCTGCCAGTTCCCAATAGTTTTTCTTACTTGCCTTTGGGCTGTTACATTTCTGTGAATAGAGTAGTTTAGACAATTCTTTATTTATGTTTGAAGGTTCAGCTCTCTCTTCCCACACTGGAAATCAGGACAAAGTAATAATGAAAAAATGCCTGAAAACCTTGTCACTAAAACCCAGATTTCGAAAGTATATAGACACCCGAATCCTGGTGGTTTAAGATTTAGATTGAAAATATATGCCACAATACTTACTGCTAAAGTTACACTATAAAAAAGGCAGGAAAGATTCTTCTTTCAGAGTCTCACAGGTCATCAAAATCTCAAGTCAAAAATTAATTCATTTTATATCAATGCGCTTGGAGCAGGATTAATATTAGGTTTTGTTTCAATTGTATGAAATTTTGAGGGGGTTATTTCTTTTATTGTATCTGTCTTGAGTGTAACCTCCATACCTGAACTAATTAATCTGAATGATTACCTGAAATTCAAAAAAAGTATTAGCAGAGCAAGGGACACATTCAAAAGCAGAAAATACTTATTCTGTCTCTCAAGCTTTGCAGTGCAGAACACTGTAGCATCCCTTCGGACTCCGAATTTTTGTATGAAATAAATTTTTAGCGTAAGATTTTAGGATAAGATCTAGACAATGTAACTGTCTAGAACATGTAAATTAATGGGGCTGAAAAGTTGCTTCAGGCAAATCATTGTAAAATAATTCTGTGGGGTTTTTTGTTGTTTTTTTTTTTTTAATATTGGAAAAGTTACAGTATATTAACAATAATATATATAAGTTTACAGTATATTTGTGTAACACCCTTGTGAAAAAACTTTATTTTATATAAGTTGTTAAAAACCTATCTACCTTTATAAATGTACTGTTTACTTAAGTATTTCTTCCAAATATTTTTCCTCACATTTGTATGTAATGAAAAGAATTTGTAATACTTCTGCAATGAGCAACAGAAGTCATGCAAATCTTTCCATTTTATGTATAACTAAAAATAAAATAAAAATCTCTAAACTATCTACAAACAACAAAAGGAAGAAAATATACTAAAGCTTACTATCTTTTCTGTGTTATTTGTATTTTTTCATCTAGTACTCTCAATACTGCATCATAGATTTAACACAGTAAAAACACACCTTGAAGGTGGGGTTTTTTTCCCACCATAATGGACTCCTCTGCCTTATGAGGGAAACATTATTTTGAAAAGATGTATATGATTAATTTAATATGATTTTGCAGTGAAAACACACTCTGTCTGAACAATACAAATTCAGCAATTCTGTGAAAGAAAAAAATCATGGCAGAAGTGCTGTTACAGAATTTGTATTGTCTTGTGTTCTTTAGCTACTTAGGCATATACATCAAGGTGTCAGCCTACCTGAAACAAACCCAATAATATTTACAAATAAAACTGGAATCCTAAACTCTAATGATAGCAAGTAAAGATATAATTTGTCATCACAGCTAAATCAAAGATTATAATCAGCATTTTTTGTTTCACTGATATAATTTTCATGTCCTATATCTACCTCTAGTTAGGCTTCATCAGTTTCCAATTCTATATCATAGGAACTTGAGCTCAGAGTAGGTTTTTATGAAAATAAGACTGATACAAAGAAGGTTATGATTATCAGAACCATAGAAGAACATAACTTGTGAAGGGCAGAATTATATTCTTACAGGGAGTATGCAAACCCTTGGCTTAATTATATACCAATTGGTTTACATTTTTCTTTAAAAGATCAGAAACATTATGCAGTGTTAGAGAAGCATCTCTGGCCAGTACATAACTATTTTGATGTATTTTCTGAGGACTATAGGCATTTCTACAGACAATGTATAAAAAACACTGGTTTCTACAGATAAGGGATTTTAAAATCCAATTAGTATTTTAAAGATAATAATTCTGAATATAGAAATATTTCTAGGCATCAGTAAACTTTTTGCATCATTTTTAGCATAAATTAACAGTTTAAATGACAAAGCCCTTCAAATATTTCTGTGAAATATCTATGTAGTACTTACTTTTCTGTGATATCTTCTGTTCAAGGATTCTTAAGCACTCTGCAAACTCTAACAAAGTGGTATTATTGAAGCCAGTGTTAGAAAAATCACAATTTTCAGATATTTGCTCGGGGTTTTTCTTCCAACAGAAAACTGTTCTTCACTTGCAACACGTTTTGTAGCAGAATGTACACTTGCCTCCAGACCCAGGTATACAGTGTTCTGGATTTTGTCAAGCGATGGATGTTTTGTGCTAATAGTATACTATAGGTTTGGGGTTTAGTGCGATACATTAATACTATGCAGGTTTCTGATACAGAGATCAAATTTAAGAATATATAAAACACCTGAATGTATTTGTTTGAAGGGGAAGTGAAATCTTTGAAACTTTTCCAATCTTCCAATTTTGTGCAAAGTTTTGTTGTCATTATAGGCTCTGGTTTTTAGCACAACATAATTATAAATGTTGGGGTTTTTTTAATGATTACTTTGCACACTTAATGAAAACATAAAACAGTAAGATAATCTTCTTATCTGAAGAACTTGGCTTCTGTGAATATTCTTGGCTTCTTTTTGGGGTCTGTCATGATTTTATCCATATAAAATTGGTTAACAAAAATAAGTAACAAACCTGGTTTTGGTAAGGGAGGATAATTATTTGGTCACAAAGAATCCTTTAGAAGTGTGCTATAAGGTATTTTGCATTGGTTTGAGGGGATACAGGGAACATATTTTATTGCTTGCTGTTAAATTATTTCAAAAGCATTTTTTATCTTGTAAGATTAGCTTTTAGTAATTGTGCTATTACTGAGAATACTCAGTATTACTGAGAAGGCTGAGTTTACAGTGCTAAGGAAAAGGTGATGCCACCTGAGTAACTGCTATTTATTACTGTAACTATTGCTCACGCTAATGTTATACCTTAGTTGTATCAGAAACATTGCGCAAACACAGAACAAGAGAGAGCTCTCTCCAAGCAAATTAACATTCTTGTAGCTCAGAGAAAGCCAAATGCTCTCTTCCCTCCCCTTTCCCCCCTCACCATGACCTAGTATAGTGCCATACTCAGTGAAGGTGAGTTGTGTTGAAATCACTGCCACTGATTTTTTCTCCACAGGAGTAGATAGTGATGGATACTACAGAGTTATTGTTTTGATGGTAGAATCACCAGCAAACTTGGTGACAAAGATCTAAAATTTCAAAGCAGACACTAAGATTTTAATTTGTTTCTAGTGTAATCTTCTAAAATATTCAGACGATCAAGTTCCTTTCTATGGGACTAGAGATGGGGGAACAGTTACAATGTGCCTCTACTTCCCTGCCTCAAAATATACATATGTCCCAATTTTTTGCATTATTTCTTCTTCAAATAATAGGAGAAAAAAAATACCCTAAATATTTTTCCTTATATGTCATGATGTGTGCCACACTCTTGATAATAAACACTCACCATTCCTCAGAAGGCAGCAGCTTCTGCTGCACTGTTGAGGTGAGACTGCAGCATAAATCTTTAGCACCTGGGCTCCCCTCTTCTGCGATTCCTGCAGGTCTATCAGAAGACCTGGAAAGCGTCGGATCCAGCAGTTCTTGTAAAAGGTAGTGGGTGAGCAGAGAGAGTCTGACTCCACAGCCAAACCCAGGACCATCAGCACTTCTGCTATTGCCACCAGCAGAACCATCTCGTCAATGTGATGATGACAGTCAGCACTTTCTGAGTGCTTAGTCAGCACGCTTTCTCCTTCATGGATGCACTAAAGTTTGGACCAGCATTTTAAGAGACAATCTCTTGAGTGATGAGGATACTGCTGATTCTGCCAGGGACATGAGCCAGGGGATGTTTTTTCCAAACAATTCCCATGGTGCTGTTTGGGCAACTGCTGGAAGGAAGCAGCCATTTTATGAGCTACATACGGTTATAGTAGTTACTATTGTTGTTACCTAACTCAATATTTGGAGACAGTTTTTGAGAGAGAACAGACAGAGGTTGCTTTTAGTCATTCAGAGAACTTGTTCCTGCGGGACCAAGTTTGTGTCAGTCTAAGACCAAACTAGGCAGACAGCCTTAATATGTGATGAGTAATGGTAAGCTCAGCATATTGTTTCACCTCAGCCCTGAAAATATGTGGTACGGTCACTTGAAAACAAGTAGGTCTGCCACTTTGTTCAGGCACACTATTACACTCAACACAGAAGAAACAGCTCCGTTCAGTTTCATAACGCATTTTTTGAATTATCTGGTGGCTGCAAATATAGTTTCCATATTTGCTAACAAACTGAACAGTTTAATTGTGTCTGCCAGCCAGAGGTGGAAATTTGTTCCTCTTCCCTACTCTGTTTTGGTTGCAAGAATAATATGATTTTATTTGTAAAAATCTAGGAATAGATGAATATGACTGGAAAAAGCTGTGACCTACATCCATCTTTGGACCAGGTAAGTAATCCTGCCCCTAATCTTCTGTAAATTTAAGATTGAACAGTCTTTGTGCGGTCTTCTGCTTCTGTTTAAACTTAGAAAAGGCCTGTGAGAGTGCAAGAAAGAAAACATAGTTGGTATATAGGAAGGCAGTTTTTCAAGCACCTGGTCAGAAACCCGAAACTCCCAAGTGTTTTATTTCTTAAAAGGACCCAGTGTGATCCCTGGTTCCCACTTCTGTATGGGGTTTAAAATTACAATATATGAGTTCATTTAAATGCAATGGACTAGACAGTGAGGTTGGGAGAGAATTACGTAGAAATATAGTTGTGTGCAATAAAAATTGTGTGTTAAATAAATAAAAATACTATAGACAGTATTTTTTCCCCTCAAATTTAGAATCAGGGAGTTTCCCCAGTCCTGCGTGAATTATAGATCAGTGACATGCCAGGGAAGCCTCAAACTGATTTTAATTCTTTAGTCATTATAGCTGGTGTTTATTTTGCAAAACAAGGCCCCCAGTTCAGAAATGAGACAATGTATACAATTCTGTTCCTTACAGAACTCCTCAGAAGGTAAGACTTCAGAGAAGGTTACCTCCTGTGGATCCAACAGCAAGACCAAGGCGTTTATTTATTCAGTGGAACTACTGGCTATAATTAGGATAAAACTGTAAGAAAGAGCAGAAGCAGGTGATTCTTTATGCCTCTGTTCTGAAAACCAGCTCTTGATACTTGTGTTGTTTTATATAGTTCCAAAAGGTTTCATTTTTATTTCCATCTCTGTGTGAAAACCACGACTTAAAACCTTAAATATGCTTGAGTACACCTGTTAGTTTGCATTCAGTGAACTGCACAGGGATGTTTTTAAGCATGTATCTATCATCGCTATAAGCACCGTTGTCAGTGTATTGTTCTAAAATTTTTGTTTCAGCTTTCCAAATATTCCAAGTCATCACTTGATATAGGACACACTCAGAATTTTCAGATATGCCTGTATTTTGGAATTACCTCCATCATTTAGTATGAATTTTGGATCTACTTTTTTTTCTGTAAGATTTGCATACAAAAATGTTGATTCCTGATTGTTTTACTCACTCCTATTCTTCTATATCTAGAAGATACTAGATTTCTAAATAATTTGGAGAAGCATGGAACATGAAGATTAATTGGATACAAAACAAGTATTTATGTTGCATAAAGCTGAATATGTCTTTAGTTTATTGAAATACATAGGATTATTTCCATAAGCAAAAAAATTAGGTCTAATAGGTAGCTTTAATAGTCTCTGTATTTGTAGTTAACATAAAGTTTACACTGGCTCAACTCCTCTGTTTTTATACATTTGGTGCTTTGCAAAGTGTGGGTGTAAATAACAAACAAGTTTACTTCTTCCTTTTCAGGAAAATAAGTAAATAAATAAAGGACTAACCCTGTGAACTGCTTGAGTTACGAGAACCTGAAATACCATATGAATTTTTTTTCATTTCAGCCAGACTCTGTCCAGACAAAACGATAAAGTGTGAGACTGACTGTGAAGACATCTGAGCGCCTAAGCATCTTTCAGACCACTCAATATGGCTTTCTCCATTTTGAATAAAGCAACAGATTCTTAGGTACCTCTTACTTCCATTGTGGCAGTCGGCAAGCACAGTAAGTGTGAATACTCACTGTGCACAATGTTTAATTAGGTATTTTGCAAAAGTGGGCTGGAATAACCTACAGATTTCCTACAGATCTATATGTTATCAATGTATATTTTAAAGTTTGCCACTGTTTGTCAATAGACATGTGGCTAGTCTCTACCAGCACCTTCATCTTTTTATTCCTTTCCTCTGCTGTGTGCTACAACCAAGCAGCCTTTTTCCTTTCCTACTTGTCATTCTTTCTCATTTCTCTGTTTCTAAATAAATTATAAAAGCAGGAATGGCTGCAGGGAAACTTTGTATCTAATGAAATATGAAGAGATTGAAATAAATAAATAAATAGCTGCTTCAGGCAATTTCCTTTAAAAACTCATACCTTCTCTCTCTTAAATTTCAGAGTCTTCTGTCAGCTTCCCCATAATTGCACTTTGACCTTTCTATGGGAAATGCATGCATATAATTTAATGCTGAAGTTTTAAATCAAAAACACTTTGAAAGAAGAAGAAAATACCCGAGTCTTACCTGCAAACCAGTGACCGACTGTTCCATGTGCTCTGCAAGGAGGGATCAAGAGACTTTTACTGTTAGCAAGAAGTCTCGGGCCAGTATCATAACAGCACTTCATGTTATTTAGTAATTCTTTTCATTGGTCTTCTCAAATTTCTTCCTGGAAAACAAAAAGGCAGTTGCCTTTTTAATCTGAGAACATGGATGTCTTTTCAGACCTTTCAGTAAAAGACATATAAATGTACCTGCCACGAAGGAAGGGAACAGTCTTTTTAATGATTCTTGTTATAAACAGAAACTGTACCTGAAGTTTTCCACCTGGGCTGGCAGTGATAATGGCACAATCCAAGAGCTTCCTAGCACAAAGGATTCATCATCAGGCATTAACTCTTTTTTTGCCAACTATAAACACAAGCAGACACCTTCTCCATATAAAGTAAAAGATACATATGGATGGTTGAAACTTTATTTAGCATAAATGGAATATACGGTTCTAGCACTCAGAATATGCGAAGACCAGACAAAAGATCTATATAGTTAAGGAAAGCAGTCCTGAAAAGCACTGAAAATGTCACAGATTCAATTTTGTAGTCAGATCAGCCTGTCTAAAACTATACTGCACATTGGCTTTGTTCATGGGTCATCTGTTGTCTGCACTGTTATTGTCCTGTACTTGTGCTTCTCTGCTGAATGTCTTGAAGTTGCCTCTCAGCCCTGAGTTGGAGAGAACAGTCAATGCCCTGGGTCAAGCTGAAGTTTGGGCATATATGCTGTTTGAACAGCTATGGGAGACAGTGGTGTTAATTGCGATGTCCCAGCCAAGGCTTGTGTCTGTCTTGGATAGTTTCTCCCTTATTCTGCTCTGTCAGTGGAGATTAAGCCAGTATGATCAGAGAAGGACACATCCCTCATGTAAATGCAGGCTAGACAAGAGGGGACATTTGGGCCTCCTATCTGTATTTTCCCCTTGCCAAGTAGCTTGTAGGAGAGAAAAGAGAGAGATTCCCCAAGGCCCAGATGTGGCAATGCAACACTCCTTGATGCTGCCACGATGATGCAGAAATACACAGCGAATGATTCCTGCTAGCACAGACACGGCCTGTTTCAGGCATGGGAAGAGAGCAGTGCTGTGTAAAGCACTTCTCTGCTACAACTAAGTCAAACATGTTAGCTTAAATCATCTGTGTTTTCTATTATGTCTGACAGAGCAGCTGAAAGATGACAACAACCAGCCGAGGAAAAGCCGCCTGCAAGCTTCCCATGAGTTATGAACCTGCCTATGTCCTCCTTTGAACATCAGTAAGCTTATTTAATCAAATATGCAGCATAATCCCACGCAACGTCAGCCTTAAGAATCTCAGCTGGAGCTCTGTGCCTATGTTGGGCTCCGTGTGAATAAACTGAATTGCAGGCCTGTGTTGAAATCTTCCTTTTCTCTTTTCCTTAGGTATGTACGTATGTATTCCCTCTATTACACCAGTGTTAAGGTCAAAATTTTACCTAAGTATTTTGATAATGTAATGCCAGAGCATGTCACTGTAACTCTATTATAGTATAAAAATACTAATGTAACGAATCATGAAATAATGAAAAAAAAAAATACCAACGCAAATCTTTTTGACATTGCTGAAATACTGTGCTCACTTTCTCCTTTAAAAATTCCTTGAAATCAAAACATTCTTGCAAAATGTCTTAAGTCTAACAAAACAGCATTTTTTTGAGAGAACAGTTTTGTCAAAAACAGCTATTAGTGGTCAGATTTTGGTTTGGAGCAATATATCAGGTTTTTAATGAATCCGACCTTCTCCAAGGTTTAGGATAGTTGGGTCCAAGATTCTGGTTTCAGTCTCATCCCAGCAACATGGTAAAAAGAGGTGAAATATTACAGTTTCTGTTCCTGGGACTTTGTGCAAACCATTTTTTAAACCTTCTTTCAAAGGAACTGCCAGGCCCTGAGATTCTCTCGGAGCCTGGCTTCAACTATTTCTGGTAAAACCTCTGCACGAAGGCTGGAATCTGTGTGTTCAAACAACGAGCAACAGCAGTCTTAACCTGGTTAGATTTATACAAATATAAATCTGCTGGCATACATGTAGACTTGAGCCAAGGTTTATGACAAAAGGCACAATGTTTAGCAAACACACTAGTGAATGCATGCTGATTTATGACCGAACTTGAAACTAGGCAAAAGGGATGGAGTTTCAACATTGTGATGAATTTTATACAGTTGGATACTTAGTGAAAGTGTTCCATGCGGGTTACCATTCATCTTACCTAGTTATTATGTACTAAAATTCAGCTCTGTCTGTCTGTACCCGGATTTAAAAATATATGCTGCTTTAAAAGCATGCAGTATACTCTCCTCTAGACAAAGCTACATAAGAAAATTCTGGCTGGGGATGCATGATGCATTTGTGCAGAGCAGACATCCCGAGCAGGAGGTTCAGCGGCAGGCGGAGCACTCCAGCGGCCTCACCCCTATTCAGGTTTTGTCACTTATTTCACCTGAGAGAATTTCAAGGAAATTCCTTTCTGGATCTTTGGTGTAGAAACCTGAACATATGAAAAGCATTGTAGCAATTTACATGCTCATGCCTCCATTCTGCTGCCCAGTGACTGCACTCTTCTCATGATCCACAAAGAATGACCACTAGCAACATATGTTTGTTGTAAGGAATATGTATTAAATAGTACAACGAAAGCAGAAAAATTAAACAAAAAAAATAATAGGCCATAAAGTCTGAGCAAGTACTATTTGAAATACAAGTGCCTTCTTTTTTTTTTTGGTTTGGTTTTTTTTTTTTCTTTTTTTAATAGCATTGCTAGTGGCTTTGGGTAAGAAGTGCTTTGTTTGGCTGTGACTCTGAAAAAAGGAGGAGAAATTACCTTTATTTAGCAGCTCATCCTTCACAAATGATAGAGATTTCAGTTGAAATAAAGTTACACTCCAGTCAGTTCCTCTCAGAAAAGCCAAAATCCTTTAGAACACTGATATTTTTAATGCTGAAATACTGCAGGATATTTCCTATGTTCCACAGATGCTTACTTTGTATCCTGTGACAAGGAAAATACTAAACAATGGCAGCAGTTGGTGAATCATTTCCAAAAGACTAATTCCTCTCTTGAGTAATTCCACTATTACTCAATACACAGTTCCCTGGCAGTACAGTACAATTCCCTGGCGTCTCAGAGGGAAGAATGTGGCACTTTATATTTTATATTAGATAGCATGTATATTTTAAATATCCATGGATTCAGTTCCAGTTCACATTTTAGACTAATAAGTTTGAAAGGAATTAAATTTTTCCTTTGTTTTTTTGCCCTCTATGTAGTCCTTTCCTTAGAGCAATCAGGTTGGTCTTACTTTCTGGTTCTTGTGTACTGTCCAGTGACTCTATGTTGAATCAAGAAATAGTTTGCCCAAAACGGACACAAAACCACTGCAGTCTTCCCTGAGGTGCTGTACCAGTGCTTAAGGGTTTGGATCTCCTCTGCTGCAGATTTTTTGTGTGATCATGGGTTAGACCCACAAAGAAATTCAGGCTATACTTCATGTATATGTAAACCAGGTTTTCTGCCAAGAAAAGCATTTGCCATTCTGATTCCCAGTCACTGGTAATTCTGTTAGCCCCCTTTGCTGTGTCTTGTGACCTTACCAGACTGGAGACCCATCCAGTTTACCACACAATGCCATTGAGTGGTTCATTGAGGAAAACCAAATGGCCATGGTTTTCTATGTAAATCTAAGTGTCTTAAATACTTGAAGTGAATCTAAAGTTTAAGGAGGCTTTAGTCTTAGCTCACAGAACAGGACTGACCCAGCCTTGTGCACATCCCTTGTCATTTGGGAAGCATGAGCCAAGTTCCACAGAAAGAGTGCTACCTCTGCCCAGTTATCTCTGGCTTTGCTTTTTCTGTCTTAGTAGCAGTAGGTTCTCCTGACTCTCTGTGTTTCTTACTTTTGCTAAGCTAGGAAAATCAGAGGGCTATAGAAATGTATGCCCAGGCAGAGAAAAGGTCAGGAGAATAGGTTTTCTGTATCATGGTTGAATGGTCTATTACAATGTAGCTGCTGTATAAAAGTGCTTCTTCCATTTCCAATTCTTTCTGAAAGAAAAGAGTGATCTCTCTTCAGCCTTGGAAATAATTCAGGCATTAATTACAAGGAAATAGTTCAGGCACCAAGCACAGGAAAAAGTGTCTAGACTGTGAATCACAAGCAGAAGTGGCCATCTCAACTCTAGAGAGCCCTTATTGACACTCTCTGATGCCTTCCTGCTCCAATTGTTGGCACTTGAGAATCCTATTCCTTGAGATAAATTTGTCTTTCAGACACTGGAGAGAGAGACCTGAAATCCCCAAAGCAGGCTTGAACATTTCACTCTTGAAGCCCAACTCCAAAATCTAGTTATTGAAAATCTGAGCATAGTTACCCTTGTGCTCTTTTCTGTGAACATCTTGTTCTTCAGGTTATGTTCTTTTATCATGCAGTCATTTAATATCTACCATGATGCAAACTTGTTTTCATGTTCTTAAAGACTGATAGATGGTCTTTCATATTTCAATACCAAGTTAGAAGGGACTTAGGGATCTTCTGGTCCAACCTTTCTTTCTTTTTGGTCTAGGCAAGATGCCCCAGCAGCCTGTCCAGCTGAATCTTAAAAGTGTCCAATGTTGCTCTTTTATGGCTTGTAACTACAGATTTTGACCTTGCAGCTCTAGCTTCCACTTTAAACACTGGAAAATACATTCCTTACTCTCTTAAGATCAACCAAGATGATCTCTGGCGAAACAGCAAGACCTTTTCTTTTATTACAGAATAATAATATGTATTATTGATCTAAGCATAAAACAGTATGGTTGTAGACTGGGAGACAGATGAAATTATCTGTACAAATATGGAACAAAAGATAGTTGTTACCTTGGTTCATTTGCAGTGTAAGCACTATATAAACACACCATAAAAACTGGCTGATCAGCATAGTAAACAAGCAGGGGAACTTCCCTGTCAGCATGATCTGACTCAACACAATTGCCCAGTCCTAAGCCTGGATAAAGCACAGATAGCTGACAATCATCCTACTAAAAATAACTGGTTAAGGAAACAGATTGAGGCTTTTTGCAAAAGTGGCCATTCAACAAAGAGTACTGCTGACCCCTTGTGCCTATCACAGCTCCCGATGAAAGGTACAGAACTCAGTGCTCTTGAAAGTTTTGCTGGCAGGAAGAAAATGCTTATTAGTACATGACCAAATTTGTCCAGTTTATTAAAATCCTTATGGAGTGTGAAGGAAGATGGACTTCAAAACCTCGGCAGAGTGGCACGCAGAGAGAAGAAATATGCCACCTACCCTGGCTGTGGTGTCGACATTTTGAAGGAACAGAACTTATCATAACTGACTACACGGAAAAAATCCCTCACCAGTTAGGAGCTAACTTACCAATACATCAAACATACAAGACTCCAAAACAGATGTCTAAAGATGGCAATCATACCACTGTGTTGGCAATCATACTGTATTCCAACAGGGGAGCTTAATGGCCACGACAAACACGAGCTCTCTGTTTATCTCTGAAGTATGAATGATTACAATTGCTTGAAATGTGTGCCTGTGGGAATTAAAGGACCAGAAGGAATTATGGGTTGGACTCTTACTTATGGATGAGACACTTGTGTGTGATGAGCTTTTCAAGGCTGAACCTCAGGCAGAGAAAAATCCAGCCAGTGTTCAGAGTCAAACTTCAGCTAGGTGTAAGAAAGTTGAAAAGCCAAATGATGCAGTACTTCACCAAGAACAGAAGAAAGGAAAGTAGAATTAAAAACTTGATTAAATATTCAGGGAGAATGAAAGATGAATGTAAAAGAAGCAAACAGTGAAACTCATTTGCAGGAAAGAGAAAATGAGAAGTTATAGTGACCTAGCTAGGGACTGGGGTGGCTGAAGTTTGCTCTTTGGAACTGGCTGAAATCCTATATAAAGGGATTTCAGAACATGAAATGGGCCCTTCAAAAGCAATCTTGCTTTTGTAGATGAAAATGCTTTGAAGTGAGGTGGAAAACAAGAATGTGCAGAAATCTACCCCACCCCAACAAATGCTTTTATAGAAGTCAGCAGAAAAGGACACCTGTAACTCTGAGACTGACATTCACGGCATTGGTATGGGCTAGAGTTAAGCTGAGGGCAACAGAACTGTGAGAGAGGAACATTTCTGTGATTCTGTGATTTCACAGAGGAAATGCTAAAAGGCAAACAATCCTGCCTTCCTTAAAAGAAAAAATAAAAAAGAAGAAAAGAAACATTTTAAAAAAGAAACAGCCTAATGCCACTGAAGAGTTTTAACAGATCAGGGGGAAATTATACCTTCTGAGTACTGGTAACTGGGACTTGTCTAAAAACTGGAGATGAATCACACTACTGCTAAAGGAGAAAATTTTCAGGCTTTCTATGGCCTGTAATAAACACGATGAAAGGAGTATCTTTAGAAAGATTAAAAAAAATAATTTAAAAATATATTTTTTAAACATCTTTTTATTAAGCATCATCATATAAGAATACAGAGGATGGCAGACTTCCTCATCTTTGCCAGCAGTTTGGTTTTGGTTTTCTTCTTTTTTTGTGCCCAAGATGCACAGTTATTAATTTGGTCTTTCCTTGTTTATGTCAACCAAAAATCAGGGCCCTTGCATGTAGATCACTCTCAGGAATAACACAGACGTCCTATTCCAGAAACTTAGTTTAAGTAGATGGATACAGTAGCAGAACAGGTTATATCATAGCTTTATACACCAAACAAAGAGCTGAGACTCTGAGGGACTCGTGCAGGAGGAACCAGGAAGGTGACAGCAGAATTAAGTACCGTTCCTAAATCCTACTGCTGCACCAGATGTGAAAGACCACCCGTCTTTGTCGTCTGTTTAGTGTTAGAGCTGCATCACGCTGACTGCAGCGCTCCCACCTCCTCTCCGGCCACGCTCGAAGGCAGGCACACATACCATGTTTTGGGTTTGGTTTTTTTTTTCCCTGGTTCGAGAATATTCCCCCTTTCCAGGGATGCAGAAGTACATTTATGGCAAAGGGGTTCGAGCTGCCGCTGGAGTCGCGATCCGAGCCCAAAGCTGGCAGGGCCAGGGAGGGAAGCGAGGGGGTGGCTACATGTCTGCGCGGTGACTGCACCCCGAGCCGGGCACTCGCCCTCTCTGACCGTGTCCGCGACCCGCACACGGGGCAGGGCAATCGCTCCCCCGCGCTTCCCCAGCACAGGGGCCGGACGGGTGGCTGGGTGCCCGGCAGCGCCGCTCGTCGCTGTCGGCCCCGGCGGGCAGCCGTGCAGTGCGGTGAGGCCCGGCCATCCCCGAAGGCTAAACATTGCCTTTTAGGGCTTCTTTTTTTCTTTCGTCTCCGCGGTTTGTTGTTGGTTGCTTTTTTTTTT
>VZTM01028825.1:0-18668 GCA_013400555.1 Jacana jacana
TATGCCTGGGAAGATCATGGAACAGTTTCTCCCAGAAGCTATGCACATGGAAGACAGGAAGGTGATTCAAGACAGCCAGTACGGCTTCACCAAGGGCAACTCCTGCCTGACCAATCTAGTGTTCTTCTGTGATCCCTGTGACAAGGGAAGAGCTATGGATGTCATCTGTTTGGACTTCTGTAAAGTCATTGACACAGTCCCCCCCAGCATCATTCTCTCTAAATTGGAGAAAGATGGATTTGATGGGTGGATTGTTACATCTGGATTCTACCAGATAGAGATTGGTAACAAGGGGTGCCTCTCATCCCTCAGGGGTCTGTACTGGGACCAGTACTGTTCAATATTTTAACCAATGACATAGTGGGATCGAGTGCACCCCCAGCAAGTCTGCAGACACCACCAAGCTGAGTGGTGCAGTTGACACACTTCAGGGACAGGATGCCATACAGAGGGACCTGGACAGGCTTGAGAAGTGTTCAGCTCCCAGAATCAGTACAGGCTGGGGGATGAAGAGATTGAGAGCAGCCCTGAGGAGAAAGACTTGGGGGTTGCAGTGGATAAAAAGCTAGACATGACACAGCCCAGAAGAACACCTATCCTGGACTGTATCAAAAGAAGCATGGCCAGCATGCTGAGGGAGGTGATTCTACCCCTCTACTCTGCTCTGGTAAGATTCCATCTTGAGTCTTGGGTCCAGCTCTGAAGCCTTCAGCCCAGAAGAAACACAGACCTGATGGAAAAGGCCCAGAGGAAGGCCACAAAAATGATCAGAGGGCTGAAACACATCTCCTATGAGGACAGGCCGAAAGAGCTGGGATTGTTCAGCCTGGAGAAGGCTCCGGGGAGACCTTACTGCTGCCTCTCGGTACTTAAAGGGTGCCTACAGGAAATACGGGGACAAACTTTTTAGCAGGGCCTGTTGTGGTAGGACAAGGGGTAATGCTTTAGATTTAGAACAGATGTAAGGAAGAATTTTTTTACAATGAGAGTGGTGAAAAACTAGAACAGGTTACCCAGAGAAATTGTGGATGCCCCATCCCTGGAAACATTCAAGGTCAGGTTGGACGGGGGTCTGAACAACCTGGTCTAGTTGAAGACGTGCAGGGGAGGTTGGGCTAGATCACCTTTAAAGGTCACTCCCAACCCAAACTATTCTATGAATCTATGAAAATAAAACCAAGAACTTTTTTCAGTTCATGTAAGAACTGGGTCTGCCACCATGAAGGTAAGGTCTGTACCGTGAGTCTGTAAGCCAGCACCCACATTAGGCTTATGTTGTAATACATTTAGAGTTGTGGTAGCCACTTCAAAATAATACCAAATTATTGTGCCAGAGCACAATCGATCTATGAATATTAGGACAAGACGAAATAATTTACATTCAAAGAAGGCAGGTATGGGACGTGGGAATTTTTGAATAATGAAATATCTATATCCATGGCAATCTATGGAAATTTTTCATAACATACAGTGTGATTTCAAATATTAGCCCACAACAAGACAGTTTTAAGGGCCAAGTACTCTCTGAACAGTCCAATCTTTAATCAAAGACAGAATATTTCATGCAGCTAGGCTTGTACAGGAGCAGTAATGATAAACAAAAGGCTCAAAAAAAAAATACTCAGTATGTAATGAAAAGGGAAGATTGAGGCTCCATATTCATCCATGAAAACAATTAAAACTATGTGAAAAACAGGTGACTATAGAAAAGCTTTTGATATGCAGTATGTCAATCTTTGCCGTGCATGCAACATTCAGGCTTGCTGTCTGTTATGGAGATTCGAATAGATGTCTTGAAATGAGGGCACCATTCAAGTTATCTTAATTTAGTGATCTCCTTACCACAGGCTCTCTGGGGAACTGGTGTTTCTCTTCTTGTGTATTTTCAGGCTTCCTGTATGGGACACTGCCCAAAAGGATTACTAATGTAAATGAAGCGAGGTTACTCTTTCTTAAACATTTGAAATCTGTGCTCTCAGTGGAGAATGTTATATTATATTTACACAGTTATACATTAGCAAAATAAAAATTAAGGCTCTTGACCCCCAAAGTTTGTCTCCTGAAGATGGTAGAGGAAATTGTTCCAATCTGGGCTTTGCTCAGATGTCAGTTTGGAGCCTGATGATGTGCTAAAGGCTGCTGTAAGGGCTGTTGTTTGAAACACCCATTCCAAGTATGTGCCAAGAATGCAAGAGCATCCCTTATTCTACACATCTTCTCTAAACATGGATTTGACTGCACAGGAAAAATTGCTGCATGGTTACTCTCAGGGAAGTGTTAAATACAAAGCATTCCAAAGCAAGAAATCACTTAAAAGACTTTGTGAATGAGTAACGTTTAGAAAAAGCTTAATCATATGAAAATTCAATGAGCCAAGACAAAATTAAGGCTTACTTGGTCTTGCTCTGTCAAAGCTTGAATGCTTTTATAGTTTTCTAACCATTCCATAAAATATGAACTGGAAGGGGGATGGAGGGGAAGTTCCCTGGTGTCAGCAACAACTTTTTCGATCCTGATTTCTGATTTTCTGATGAGGTTGTGCATGACCTCCAATAGACTAACTTCAAAGCCTGAGGATTGGGAGATTCTTTCTTTCCAGGCTGTGTCTTGTTAAGGGCTGCTTTTTAGCCAGCGTCCGGAATCACCATGGGAGCAGCTTTTCTCCATAGACTTACAAACATTTGTGAAGAAAAGTTATTTCCAATGCCCTTTTGTGCAGGCTATTTTGTTTGTAAATACTGATTATATCAAGATAACCTTCATAAGCTTTCTGTCCTGACAGGTTGCCTTGGGAGGCTCATTTGGCTGAAGGAACTCTCCAACTATTATCACTTTCTATGCAGAGTACACAACAGTATCAGACTAAGCCCAACAGTGTATTTCATACTTGAAATACCATTTTCTTTCCCTATTTTTTATTCAATTGACCTTACAAAGCCACTTGACTAGCACTAATTTATCTACAGTTAATTTCCCACATCACTACAGCTGTAGAGAGTAACAGGACTTCATGTCCAGCCTATCTCTAAGGAACAAGTCATTGCCAGAACTGAGGCACAGCCCAAGTCTCAGCTCTTCTGAGCACAGCTTATTCTTCTGAAGAAACTCTCTGCTGACCTGTGGTATCACATACCTCCCTACCTCTAGCCAGCCTTCCTACCTCTAGCTCCCTCTCAGTTCATTCTCACTCTCCATGGGACACCTAGCCCTTCTGCTGCCTCAACCAAGGCCAAGTGAGCCACGTGAAAATAAAGAGACTTTCTGGACTCTGTGTGTGTGCTTGGGTCAGCTTCCAGATGCACCAGTTCCCCAATCCAACTGACCGTGTGGCTGCCTGAGTGCTCACACTGGCAAAAGGGAGGGAGCCAGGGGTTGGGTGCAGAGATGACCCCCTCGGGGATAGCTCAGTTTAAGGTTGGATTAAACTGGCCACCCATATCTTTGGAAAATGGAGGCTCCAGAGAGCCATATGGTGTGATAAATAACAGTCCAACCAGTATGCAGCCGTGCAGATTAATCCAAGACTTGCCAGCTGCTTTCAGTGGGGTCAAGGAAGTGGCATATTTGTTTATCACGCCACTAAACATTAATTTTTAAACTGCTGATCAGCAAATTCATAGCTTTTGTATGTCTAGAAAGCTCCCTTCTCATTCCTCTTCCGAGAGAAAAAGGTTAGTTTGAAGCATGACAATGTGTGCTTTTGAGTGATAGGAGATTTCAGTGCACACTGCTGGCTGTGTAGAGGCCCATTGTGCATAAATCAGTGCCGAGAAACAGAGGATTGTTTTATTACACAATGAAGTTTTCCAAAAATGTCTTAATTTCTTGTTCAGGAAATGGCACCATTGTTTACTTGAAACAGACATGTTAAGTGGCCTGGAGGAATTTTGTTTAGGGAGACAGACCAGCCCTCATGGTGAGTAAGAGTGTTACATTATTCTTGACAATCGCAATTAGGAAGATATTTTGATTTGAAGGTAATTAGCAAAAATGGCAAAATTGCTATTCTGAGTCTTGATGATTTTGTCTCATGTTGAAAGCTGAAATGAGTCCAGTTTTGGGGATAAATTTCTGATTACTTAAAAGCATTGCTTAATATCAACGAGAAATCAGCTATGAAGGATCTCTGTAATTTCCATGGTATTAATTGGATGCTATGTCAACATCTTAAATCCCTCAAATGTTGTTGTCGTGCCGTAGCAAGATGTTAGTAAGCAGAAAGGCTACTCTCAGTCCTTTTCCATACAAACGCTCCCACCAAATCCCCCCAAGTGCTTGTTCCCAACAACAGTATCTATAACCCATCCACCTTCCAGCCCCTTCTCCCCAAGCTCCAGTCCTCCCACATTCTCAGAGCCTCTATGAACATTCTTCACCTTCCTTCTTCCCATTTACTTCCCTGAAATCCATTGGTCCCCAGCCCAATGAACTTCCCACCAAATCTTCCTGGCTTTCCCCATTCTCAGTCCTGTGCTTTTCCCTACCCAGGGACCCATTATGCCACAGATGCAAAATTAAGTTCTGCCGTTCCAAGGTTCATTTATTATCAAATTATGACCAATTCTATGTGAAGTGCCAAAAGGGCAAGAATAAGCTAATTTAAGAGGAGAAAGATAAAACTGACACCTATTACAATTGTATTACCATGCCCAACATACATTTGTCTTGAACGAGGTTGTGCTCACAGAACCACAGAATCACAGAATGATATGGGGTTGGAAGAGACCTCTGGAGATCATCTAGTCCAACCCCCCTGCCAAAGCAGGTCCTCCTAGAGCAGGTTGCACAGGAACTTGTCCAGGCAGGTTTTGAATGTCTCCAGAGACAGAGACTCCACCACCTCTCTGGACAGCCAGTTCCAGTGCTCTGCAACCCTCAAAGTGAAGAAGTTCCTCCTCATGTTTAGATGGAATTTCTTATGTACAATTTTGTGCCCCTTTCTTCTTGTCCTCTCACTAAGCACCACTGAAAAGAGACTGGCCCCCTCCTCTTGACACCCACCCTTGAAGGTGTTGATCAGATCCTCAGCCTTTACTTCTCCAGACTAAAAAGACCCTAGTCCCTCAACCTTTCCTCATAAGGGAGATACTGCAGGCCTCTAATAATCTTGATGGTCTTCTGCTGTACCCTCTCCAGCAGTTCGCTGTCCTTTCTGAACTGGGGAGCCCAGAACTGGATGCAGTACTCCAGATGAGGCCTCACCAGGGCAGAATAGAGGTGCAGGATAACCTCCTCAACCTGCTGGTCACACTCTTCTTGATGCACCCCAGGATGCCATTGGCCATCTTGGCCACAAAGGCACATTGTTGGCTCATGGTCATCCTGTTGTTCACCAGGAGTCCCATGCTTTGGCCCCCTGTGGAACAGAACGGACCTGTTCCTCCATGGCACACGACAATGTGTTGTCATACAGCAGCTCACAAACTCTGCTGAACGCAGATTTTTGCCCTTTGGGAGACAGGACGGGTTAGAGGGTTCTCAGGCGGCTAGTTGTGTTTCCAGATTCTCCAGCTAATTCAGTGCTTGTCTGGACAGCTCTAACCTACACCAGCTGCTAACAGTTCCCCTTGGGATCGTTTTCTAATTGCAGATTACCAGACACAGCAGGGCATCCCTTTCTTCTCTGGGGGTAATCCTCGTGCTGGGCTGAAGGGGAGGAGATTGATGAAGCAACTACACAAGCCTCAGCCGAGAATTGCCGGTGCGGTAGCGACAACTAATAAATTGCTTGAGCAATTTTGGGTGCTTTTGTGCTCTTTTGTGCAGGGAGTCTTTCACCATACTAATATCAGCCTGTTAATTCCTCCGTGCTGGTATTATACACCAGAATGGCTTCATTGCAGTTAATTCAGATGATGGGTATCTGGGTTTACGCTAATCCAGGACCATGTCATATCAGATTCATGCCTGTGTGTCTCACTTGTATTCAACTCACTTGTCTGGTCCATCTCACCTGAGAAAGCCTTTATCTCATGTTTTTCCCACGCCACAAATCTGATTGTCAGGTCCTTGGTATTACATTGGAGCAAACAACATGCCTAGGACATGATTTCAAATGAGAAAGTTTTAACAGCAGTGGTGATCCTTAAAAAAACTAATCAATGTTAGTGACATCTCTGTATTTCTTGCCTAAAGTATTCTGAAGCTTCACTTATCATGTGGGACACTCGTGTTTTCTTATTAACCTTTGGAAAGTGCAGAAATCCTGCGTGAAAGATGATGAAACACTGAGTAAGATTTCAAATTTCAAGACCAGTTCTGTGAACGGCTCTCCAGAAGCACAAAAGCTTCCTGAAGACCTTTTTAGGACTGCTGCCCAGCTTAACCGTCTGTCTGTGAGGCGTCAGTTTTACCTAATTTAGGAGTCGAAGGATTTTTCCTACCTGTTGCTCGTGACAGGATTTTCTCTACCTTGTCACTAGAGGGCAACACAGCTGCTCGCATCCTCACACCATCCCGATACAGTCACAAGCAACTCCGCTGCGATACACGGGTGAGAATTTCACGACAAAATTTGCATATATATTTTTTTCTCCCCTTCAAAAGCCATGCTCGGGTGCTGGCTTGGGTTGCTGAATACTTTTGAATGGGAGAACCGGAATGTCGCTGAGAGGAGAACAGTTAATGCCGTTTACAGCAGTAGGACTTCTCTGTTCACCTGCCTTCCTCATGAGGGTCATTGTCCACTGCAGCGCTGAGAGCAGCAACTGCAGTCAGCTGCAGACACGGAGTCCCCGGTTTTGAAGTACTGATGCCAATGGGAGATTTATGGCTGACCTTATTTCACACAGGATTTGGTCTTCTTCGGATTTGGTCTTATATACAACCGCATATACCAGAGTCTTACTTGCCCAGGTTGGATTAAACTGACCTTCTGAAAAGTGATTCGAGCGCAATGGGGATCTGTGAGCTTTGTGCAGGCTGGGAAAAGAAAAAAGAAAATAACAACTTTGATTCTGCCACAGGTAACAAATATTGCCAAACAGGTTGACTTGTCTTAACTTGCAAGCACCTGGCATGGAAACAATCTATCATTTTGAACATTCCTAAATACAGTATTGCTCTCCTTTAACCCTGACTGTGTTGGCTACATTAAAAGATGGCGCAATTCCCAAAGCAGATACCGCTGTGTTATTACTAGGTTATATGTTAGCAGCTAGTATCAGAGGTCATTTTTTGGTCTTTCACTGACAGCCCTCTCTCATTTTTACAACGTT
This sequence comes from Jacana jacana, assembly GCA_013400555.1. Lineage (NCBI taxonomy): Eukaryota > Metazoa > Chordata > Aves > Charadriiformes > Jacanidae > Jacana > Jacana jacana. Next base: position 7,218 of record VZTM01028825.1, read on the forward strand.
GCAAACACACTGCTCTTGTCTTGGAGTCATAGTTCTCTGATTTCATGTAATTATATTGGGACAGTTTCTAAGTATGTGTATGCTGGATTACTACTTGAGCATATTTTCTTCCCTGCTTACTCAAATGGTGTCTCCAGATCATCTTTCAAAGAGCCTATAAATATATATTTATATTTAAGCCTCACGAATTCAAATGTGCGGCTCACAAGATTGACTCCTTCCTCCTGCTCCTCTGCAGACACATTTGCAGTGTAACCTCACGGTTTCTGTCCCATTCCACCTACCAAACGCCAGTAACTCTAACCAACCATTAACATTTGTTTAGTAAGGAAGGTAAGAGACAGCCATATTTAGGTCTTGCAACAGTTATCTTTTGTGATAGGTGAGAGCAGGTCTTGTCAAATTGTAAAAGTTAAAATATGGTGGGGTCAGAGTATGGGAGAAAGGCTCTGGGGCTGACCCATCTCCCAGAATGCTACGCTAGAAGGAACACTATTCAACAAGAGTCTAATATTAAATCTCTCTTTTAACCAAGTAGCCTTGTATGTTGCATACATCCCTTGTCATATGCAATATGGAAGTCCTTCCCGTGAGCTAAGAATACTTGAGGGCTCTAATGTAGGCATGTTATCACCATTTTATATGTATATGTCCATTGGGATACTAGAGATACTTGCATTAAAATACAGTTTGGGGGGTTTTCTTAAAGCTTTAGGGTAAAAAAATTGTACTTTTAAATTTAACACTAACTTTTTTATTTAATAAGAACTTTTTATTAAATATGGCGTCTTCTGTTTGGAATGCTTGACTTGTTTTTTGGATGTGGCTCATATATTAATTTCTTTCAATATCCTTTTTCTGACATTGACTCAAGTATATACTCAAGTATAGCAAACTGCAGAAGGCAGCAGATGAAATCCTGCTGCTGGTTACAATGAAAACTGCTGGTTTTCTTTCTCAGGAAAATTTGCAGGATTTACAAATAGTTGTATTCTAGCACTCTGTTATATTCACATTCATATTTTTAAATAAAGATAGGTACTATCCTAATTTTTCTTGCTGGAGGGTAGCCTCACTTTTTTTTTCTCTTCAACCTTAAAGACAATAAAAGGCCATGAAATGATGAAAAAGTCTTTGTGGTGAATCCCAGAACTAGGATATCCCCAAGGCAATGTGGTTAGTGCAAAACCAAGAAAAGCATTTAACTCTGCAGATACAATCCTGTCCTTTCAGTGAGTGAATACAAGCCTATTAAAAACTCATTTAACGAAAAAACAAAACAAAACAAAAAAACCCAACCAAACCTGCTAGGCAGAGATTTTGTTAGATTTCAGCAGCTAAGTTCCCTCAAGAGTCCCTCTGCACGCAGCAGGTTTTGTCACTGCACCCCAGACCCCCACAGCTGCTGAGGAGGAGCAGTGGTATAGAATTATTGTCTACGTTGGAAGGGACCTCAAAGCTCAAGTCATCAACCTAATAATGCCCAAATCAGCACTAAACCATGTCCCTCAGCACCACCCCTACATGTCTTTAAAATACCTCCAGGGATGGTGACTCTGCCACTTCCCTGGGCAGCCTGTTCCAATGTCTGGTAACACTTTCGGTGAATAATTTTTCCCTAATATCCAATCTGAACCTCCCCTGGTACAGCTTGAGGCCGTTTCCTCCTGTCCTATCACCTGTGACCTGGGAGAAGAGATGGACCCCCACCTCTTTACAACCTCCTCTCAGTTAGTTGTAGAGGGTGATTAGGTCTCCCCTCAGCCTTCTTTTCTCCAGGCTGAACAACCCCAGGTCCCTCAACCTCTCCTCATAAGACTCACGCTCAAGACCCCTCACCAGCTTTGTTGCCCTTCTCTGGACTTGCTCCAGCACCTCAATGGACTCGATGATCCCAAGGGTCTCTTCCAACCAAAATGATTTTTGTAGTGAGGGGCCCCAAACTGGACACAGTACTCGAGGTGGGGCCTCACCAGTGTTGACTACAGGGGGATGATCGCTTCTTTAGTCCTGCTGGCCACGCTATTCCTCATACAGGCCAGGATGCTGTTGGCCTTCTTGGCCACCTCAGCACACTGCCGGCTCATGTTCAGCCGGTTGTCGAGCAAGTCTTTATGTATGCACATATAGATGAAGGGTACATGTCGGCTGGAGCTGGGCAACTGCCACACCCCCCATTAAAAAAAGTTACTTTTTAAAGAAAAAAAAATCCTTCCCCCCCACTTCAGACACCCTTCACCTCCTCCGGGAATTAAAAATGAGGTAAAACCCGCAGGAACTCGCCAAAAGGTGGCCCGCCCTGCCTCCTCAGGACACCACCGCGAAGCCGGGGCGCCTCCCCGTAGGCTCCCATCCTTCTCCTCCCTTCAGCCCCCGAGGAGGGAGGAAGAGGAGGGTGGGTTTCACCCCGGGGATGGCGGGGAGGGGAGTAGCTGCCGAAAACGGCGGGGAGGGCTGCGCGCCGCCGCCCCGACAGGAGCCCTGAGACGCTGAGGTGCAGCGGGGAGGGAGGGAGGGGAGAAAGGGGAGGAGGGGAGGAGGGGTGTCCGTGTGTCCCCTCTGCCCCATGGGCGGGCCGGGGGGACCTGAGTGGATGAAGCCCGCGTCAGTCAGGGGCAGGGCGAGGCCCGGCGACGGGGGATGGCGGCCCCCGCCCGGGGTGGCAGCTCCAGTTGTGGAAGAGCGGCGGCACCATGCGGGGGGTAGGAGCAGGGGGAAGGCACCTGCTCCCTCTGAGGGGAGACGGGCTGAGGCGGGAAGGCTCCCTGGGCGGGGTTTCGGGGCCCCCCCCCCCCCCCTNGCCGCCATTCGGCGGCGGCAGAGCCGGGGCAGCGACAAGCCCGCCGGTCCCCGCCGTTGTATTGCTTCATCTGTTTCTTTCTAGGAGGTGGTGGGCATCCTCTGCTTCATTTCGGTGGCGGCCGCCCTGGATTTCAAGTACCACCACGCCGAGGAGCTGGAGGCGTACCTGAAGCGCGTCCATGCCGCCTACCCCTCCCTCACACACTTGCACAGCATCGGCCGCTCGGTGGAAGGTAACGGGGGCGGCGGGGAAGGAAGGAAGGAAGGAAGGAGGCCAGGGCAAAACTTGCTGCTTTATTGAAATCGGGACGGTGGCGTTTTGGCTGGCGGTGGGGCTGCTCTCTGCTTTAAATCGCTGAAGTTTCCTCTTCCTCTTGCTTACGCCTGAATAACACACTCGGATGACACCTCTGGCGCTGCAGCTAGGGTAGGAGTTCTCCCGACACCTATTTTTTTTTTGTTTATTTATTTTAAAATTTATTTTTGTTTGTTTGAGGATCGGAAACCTCCTGAGTGGCAATTTCAGAAAAAGGGCTGTCTTTAAAAGGGTTTAAAATGTGTGGTACCCCGCTTGCCGAATGCCCCTTCTAGGTGGGGCTGTAATAGACACACGTGTTTCCTAACTTGTGGTTATGTTAAAGATATCTTCTTCTTCTGGCTTTACCTCCTGTTCCAGTAAATCTGGACTGACCAGAAAAAGGATTTCAAATTCCCTACCGATACAAGGTCCGGTGTTTTAAACGAGGAGTGGGATTTTGCTCTCAAACCCTACAGGGAAATACACGGAAATCGAGCATCACCTTCCTGGTGATACTTGAATTTCTCTCTCTCTGACTGGTACTTCCTAACAGTGAATGTGTAGGGGGAAAAAAACAAGGTGGGTTTTAGTTTGTTTTGAAGACATTAGAAAGTTTAGTGTTTCTTAACATACAATAATACTTCAATTTGCATCTGTCTAGTTTTCAACAAAAAAGTCTTAAGTAGATTTCTGAAAATTAAATTGCTTTGATAAGCAATTGATAAAAACATATAAAGTCATGCTTTAGAAAGATCATCTGTTTCTCTAATCCCATTTCATACCACTGGAAGGGAGATCATTGTGGCATCTATTATCAAATCTGTGCTTGTGTCAGAAAAACCCCAAACAAAACCTCCATCCTTCTGCATAGATAATCATGAACACTAGAAAGTTTCTTTTTGTATTTCCTTCCTTGTGTTACCATGTTTGTCTTCAATTATATTTTATTTTTTTTTTTAATATAGTTGTCTGGAATGTGACTTTAAGATGAAAAGAGAGTTCTGTTTCAGTGAGGTATCAACCAGCTGTCGTGTTGCTATGGATATGTGATCTTGTCTCTGTACATGTCTGTGCTAATTTCCTTAGCAAGTCTCGTTGTGGGAAGACTCAAACTTGATAAGGAACCTTAAAATTATTTGTGTTCTTAATTTAATCAAAGGCAGAATCATATTGGATTATGATATTTGTCTAAGCAAGAGAAGGCTAGTCCCTTTAAGTACAGCTCCCTCCAGTAGAAACTACCAATTATCCACATCTTCACTTTCCTACCTTGAGGGGGATTTAGCTAACACTTTAATGATAGGACTAGATTCTGACTTTTTTGGCATGAACTCTGTTGGTTTATCTTTGTGCAGGTGGGTCAAAAGCTTTGATCCAGCCTGAGAGATTGAAATTTTGGCTTTTACGTATCTAGACATCTGAAAGTTGATAACATGAAGTGTTTGACTTGTCAGAGTCCCATTAGCATGAAAACTGGGAAGTGCATCATCTCTTGATTGTGATTGAGCAATGCACTGAAACTTTATTCAGGTTTTGGTATGTTGCCTTGTGTCTGCCAAACTGTGTGAGAGAATTACATGGCCTATCCTTTCTTTGTTCTGCCAGCTACATGTCATGATTCACAACAAGGTGATCAGTTATGCCTTTTGGTGTCCTGTGTGCCAGCAGTATTCCTCTGAGTGGAGTAGGTAGGCAGCGAAAACTTTCTCAGGGCATATAACGCAGCAACAGTAATGAAAAACCTTCAGTGCTTCTCCATTCTTTTCTTTTTTTCTAGATGTTAAGAAATCTCTACCTCTGATAAGAAATGTTTCTTTAGAATCCCCTGAAGTATGGTAGAGGGTGAAAACTCTTTCTTCCCTATGCACCCCCCCTCCCCCTCACACAACCCCCCATACTAAGAGAAAGTTTTGTGCCAACAGAGGTTATATAGTTTTTGTGAAAAAGAAGTTTCAATTTTGGTCAACAGGTTCCCTTCCTCTTTTCTTAGATAAGCTGAAAAAACTGAGAACGTGCATATGCACATGTGGGGGGGCTTATTTGTATGTGTTTACTACCAATTAGCTAACTGGTAAATGCAACATGTATTTACTGATGATGACAAACAAAAGTGAATTTAATCTTTTAAAATTTATCTCAGTGTGATGTACCAAGTTTTCTATTAAGCTGTTGATGGTCCTGATATGGAAATTGTCAATGAGGAATCCAATATACTATGAATCACAGTGGTGGCTATGCCACCAGACATAACTTTACTGTTCCTGTGAACGGCTACTGTTCCCATGTTATTATTACATCTAATCTGGGTTTTACTCTAACTTTATCTAATAACCTAGTTTTATATACAGCCATTTTGGCTTGGATTATGAAGAAAGTGAAGTAAAGACTTAAATTTTTTTGGTTGGTATGTGTAAACCTGATGCTCTGCAAGAATATAGAATCCACTCTTAGAAGCCTAAATGTTGAAGGTGATGGGGACCTGTATATCACCACTTCAGGAAGTGATTGCATGTAGTTCTTCAACAAAAATATCCAAACACTCTTCATATCAGAAGCCTCACATACTCCAGGCAGAGTAATTTAGAACTGGAGGCCATCTGGTCTGAGCTCCTCTTGAAAGCAGGGCTAACTTGAAAGTTAGATTACGATGCCCAGAGCCCTCTCCACCCATGTTTTGAATATGTGCAAGGGTGGAGATTCTACGGGGTCCCTGGGTACTCCATCTAGAGCTCAACTACGTTTGTTGTGGAAATGTGTTGTCTTGCATCTGATTAGGATTTCCCTTTCTGTGAGTTGTCACCTGTCCTTTGGCTGTGTGTGCCTCTCAGGTCTGGTGCTGTCTTTGTATTAATCTCCCTTCAGGTAGTGGAAGGTTGCAGCTGTGTCATCCTCCAGGCTAAACAAACTGGCCTCTCCCAGCCTCTTCTGAGAGGCAGCGTGCCTTCTAATCATCTCGTTGGCCCTCTGCTAGACTTCTGGTGTGGAACTTCTAGGGAACCCATAGTTGGACACAGTACTCTAGCTGTAGCTTTACTAATGCTGAGTGAAGGGGAATAATAATTTCCCTCAAGCTGCTGTTTTATGTCCTTGCTGATGCAGCCTGGCATACAGGTTGCTTTTTCTGCTGCAAGAGCACAATATTGAATGACATTTACCTTTTCCACCTGGGCATTCTTCTCACACCCTGCAACCTGGAGGCTGCAGAGCTGCAACCTGGCCAGTCTGCAGCCTGTATAAGCATGGGGTTATCTTCTTGGACTGATAACTTCTATATGGGATCCTTTCATTCCAGGTGCAGGATTTTGCATTTGCCTTTGTCAAAATTAATGAGTTTTCTGTCGAGAAATTCAAGGCCTCTCAGAACGGCAGCACTAGCCCTGGTGAAGGTGTTAAACAATTTTCAGCTTCGGTGCTGGCCCTTGAGGAATGATGCTAAGAACTTGCTGTCACTTGAACTACCAATTAATCACTCCAGCCGGCTTCTGACCTTCTTGTAGTCTACTCCTCTAATCCATAAGTTTCCAGCTTGTTTACAAAGATACTGTGAAGATGAGTGAGCACTGGAATGGGCTGCTCAGGGGAAGCTGTGGAATCTCCTTGGAGGTTGACCAAGGAATCTCTTTCAATATCCTTAGAGATACTCAAATGCCATCTGGACACAGTCCTGGGCAACTAGCTGTAGGTGGCCCTGCTTGAGCTGGGACCAGACATGACATGGCACACAGATGACACATCAGGTGACCTCTGGAGGTCCCCTCCAACTGAATCTGTGCTTCTGGTGAAAGCTTTGCTCAGATCAAAGCTAAAGAAGTAGGTTTTTCCTCTCTCCCATGAAGCCAGTCATTTCTGCATAAAAGTAAGCAGTCAAGTATGACTTGTCATGGATAAATTTGAGGCAAGATTTATGAAGAGTGTTTATTTGATGTGTGTAGACTATGACAGCGATGTACACAACAGAAACAATACCAGGAGTCTTACTGGAAAGCAAGCTTAAAGATGCCAAATCTGTTTTGCAGTGGTTCACATCACTGTGTGTGAATTTACCACCCCACTGCCAGATTACTGGGAAGAGTGTGTTCTAGACTAGCAGTGGCACTCTAGAATGGCAGTCTTCAGGTCTGGCATTTAATTACGCATCTTACCTGCTAAGCTATTGCCCTTAAACAAGGGGAGAAGGGAGCTTAAAAAGATGTAGCCCATTGACTGACAAAACTGAGTGCTGCGTGTTTGGTCAGTACAGTATGTGCACCCTATAATAACAGGGGAGGCTGCAGAACTGCATCAGTTTGGGGAGTGGGACCTGGTGCAATCACATTAACCTGTCCTGCCTAACGCCACCCCAGCGAAAAACAGACTGACTCTTCGGTGAGCGAATCCTGCACTGTGCATTATCAAAAAGAAAATATTTGATGTATGTGTATCAGGTGTGGCTTTTAATCGCTCAAGGTACTATGCTGCATATTATTCTTTGAAAAGAAAACGAGGGTGGTGGGTAGCAGATTCTAGGATAGATAGACCTTATGAACCTATCAGGAGAAAAAAGGCAAGCAACAGTTTAAAGAGCTGAGTGGCTTTTGTGGTAGATTCACAGTCTTTAAAAACTTTTCAATACACTTTGGATTTGGATAAAGTGATAGCATGCCAATTACAGTTTGGTTTAGATCTAGCTTTTTTGGAGGCCAGTGTAGATTTTTAGAATTCCAGTCAAATTGGAACAGTTGTAAACAGCATCCTTAAGCCAGATCCTGCTCACTGAGCAAAAAGTTGTGTATGGTTAAAATACCTCCATCTTTATTTAGTCAGGGGGTTCAAAGTTGACTTAATAGATTAACATCTCTTTGGCAGACTCGAGCATTGGAGAGACAAAAAGCAAAGCAAAGCAAACCAAAACGAAAACCAAAGCAAACCACAACATAATGTAGTTACATAGAAATGTTGAGAAATACCTTCTTGTAGAAGAGCCATCCTGAAAGCTTTTTCTGGTGAGAACTCGTGTGCTTTAATCATCCTGTTCTGCTACTTGCTACTCTATTGCCCTTTCTGTTGCCCTTGAACTGGCACACTCCATCCATTAATCTTAAGTGCTTTGTGAACTTTCACTAGTCCAATTAAAAAAAAAAAAGAGAGGCTGAAGCATGCAGAGTGTGTGTGTGTGTTGAGTTGGTTTTTGAAGTTCATGGAGGGCTCCCCCACAGCTGTGTGCACAGAGGATACCACGTACTATAGGGAAGGTGCACTCAGCAGGGCTCCTCAAAGACCAGGTTTTCTCAGTCACTCAGTAGAGGTGCATAATGAGTTGAAGTTCATTATGTCTCCTTCCTGCATTCATGGGGTTTTGCTCCTTGCAAAACAGAAGGGAATGGCTCCTGCTTATCAAATTTCCGTCTGATAAGCAGTTGTGACTTCAGCAAAAGGACCCATGAGGTGTTAGAATTCAGCAGTGCAGTAGGAAGCATGTGCTTGCCTGGTAAAAGGGTTAATGGGGAACCTAGGCCTGTCCCTAGAGAGCGTTCACCTGTCCCTGACATCATTCTGCACAAACATCAGCCAAGGTATGCCAGGGGTCAGTTTAAATCTCGTGACTGTTCTGATATGGCGTGATCGATACTTTTACGTGTTTGCAGGAGGCTACTTGAACAGGGGAGTGCTAGCTTCTCAAGTTTACTGAACTCCAGTGAAAATGTTTAGTAATAAACCACCACGTATTGTATTTGTCCAGTCTCCATATTGACAGTCTGTGTATGTAGCTTACAAATGATGTCTATCTGAGGAAAAATAAGAACTTATTTTCAGACATTTCTTGCAGTACAGTACAGAAAGGGCCTGGGTTAATAACTTCAATAGTAAAATGCACTGAAAGTTTTATTGAATTTACATTAGAAACAGTAGAAAATTCTGGATGGTTTTACTTTGTTTAAAGTACTAGAAAACAAGTTTTACTGTGGGAGAAAACAAAACTGAGATATGCATCCATAAAATGTTTGTACTCTACTGGAATTCTTATCAGATTAGTTTCAGGGGTTCTGTCACTGTACAAAAATAGAATGAGAAGGTTACACATAGCCCAGTGTTACTCATTATTAAATGTTTGTACAAACTAAGTGCAAGTACCAGTGTATTTAAAAAGAAGTGTGGGGAGTGATAAAGACTCCCTTTTGTCTTGAAAATAAATGGTCTGTCTAGAGGAAATCCACAGGGATTGTGATGTCTTTAGAGAGAATATTGCAATTATTTCTTTCTGTAGTTATATGATGTGAGGTATGTTTGTGTAGCAGAGTTACCTTGTGTTTGTTTCATTTGAATGACTGCTGCATATTGCTGTCCTCCTTTGTCTAATCCTTGATAATGTGTTTCCCTTCCCTCCTCCTCATCTTCCACCCTACAAGTTTCTTTACTGCTGTGTATTACAAGCTCATTGCGCAAGCATGGCACGTATAGATAATATAAGCATTGAGATTTTCAATGTTCAATTTTAGAACCAAGAACGAATGAGACATTTCGCACTCTGAGGGCCTCATGTCAAGCGCTATAAAGTCACTTGGCTCAAGTCCAGAGTTTCATTTTAAAATGGGCATTCTGAAACTTATGGTAGTTAAAACTCTTCCTCCCTTCTTGCCTGCCTCTCTTCTTTTTTTTTTTTTTTTTTTTTTTTCCCCTTATGTGCCACTTGCTCTTTTTCATCTCCTCCTTCATAACCATCTTTGTTCTAGTTTTTGTCAGTACCTGTGGCATATAAATGTATGTTAACAAGATTCTATGTAGGTTTATATGTTTGTTTTATTACTGAAATGGTATTTGGGTTTATGGGTGGACTTGATCTTTACTGCCGTGTAAGCTCTATTTGCAACATGTTATGTAGGTCACTGTGATGGGAAGGGGAAAAAAATCACAGAGGAAGAGGACTGGCTCCCTCATGGTTTAGCTAGACAAGGCTATACCATGGCTTTAAAATCAAGAAGTATTAGCCTGTATTTTAAAAAATTTTCAGTTTCTGTCTGAGCTTTGGTCTAAACCATGTGCTTAAATAGAACTCACGGTTACTGCATTAGCTTTAACTTCTGTTTGTTCTAAATGAAGCTGAAAAGTCCTTAAATGTTGAAATGTACTTTCTTATGACTGCATCCTCTAGCAATTTAGTTACCAAAATTAGTTCAAATGTGAATAGTGGAAAGTAGACTGTGTATGTCTACTTATACAGAAAGGCCATAGCACTTCTGCCTTCTGCAATAGTAGTTTGGCTACTGTCATGTGACAGAGGTAGTTTGCCTACAGTTGCAATAGCTGAGTGTGAAGGTTCTACCTGAGGATAGCCTGACTTGATATTGCTGTCCTCCCAGTACAGCTGACAAATATTTTATAAAAACTATGTGGCTTGGTCAACATCAGATGTTTGAAATTGAGAAGATGTTACTCTTAGAAGTGTAGTCACTGACTCTGAGCAAGTCCCTATTCTCTTGCAGTGAAAGTAAAATCATTTGCTTAAACTTTCTCTTCTTCGTGCTTGCTGTGAATGGTTGCTGTTGATGGTTGGACTTGATGATCCCAAAGGTCTCTTCCAACCTATATGATTCTATGATTCTATTCTATGAATTAGTCACCGTCTTTGTCTTGCCTTCTGTGCTCCTACACCTGAAAATAATGATGAAAGTGTGTGTATATGTTTGTGTGTTGTGCAGTTTTCATTACATACATGCATGCACACAAAAATAAAAGTGCAGTTCTTGCAGAGATTCGTGTGAGAAGGCTTATTCTGTGAAACCTGCCATATAAGACATTCCTGTCCCAGCCTACAAAAAAACCAAACCCAAAATAAAACTTTCAGTTATTTGAAAGGCACTGATGCTATCAACATAGGTCATACACTTCTCATATAAAACCTGTTTTCTAGTCCTGCAGTCTTTATATTGTAACTTTGAAATGGGAAGATCTGATCTATTTGGAAGTAGTCCACTGTTACTGTGAGCAGCATTTATTTAAAACCAGCGTTGTGGGAAGAGTCGCTGCTCTCCTGCCTCCTCTCTACCCCTTGCTTTGTAGCTGTATGGTTGCAGCATATTTGTCAAACTTTTCTAAAGGTCTTAAAGCACCAAAGGTCTTAAACCTGCAGGCACTCTGTTTTCACTCAGCAGAATTTTGGGGCTTTCCACGTTTGTTTAGAAGGAGCCAGAATTGAGAGCTGGGTGTGGTAATTCACATCAGTGAAGTTAGCAATGCTGGGCAACTTGTGTAGCGTAGAATCAGCAATTGCAGCTGGTGGGTGCAGTCTGGTTCTTCTTGATCTCCATATCCTTTAGCTGGTGTTGAGAAAGCATGTAGAAGATGTTTATTAAAAAAAAACAAAGGGGTGGGGG
>VZTM01028825.1:19935-35854 GCA_013400555.1 Jacana jacana
ATCTCCATATCCTTTAGCTGGTGGTGAGAAAGCATGTAGAAGATGTTTATTAAAAAAAACAAGGGGGGGGGGGGGCGCAGCAAAACCCCACAGAGCTCAGGGTACTAAGAACAGTGCAGAATGGGCAGAAAAACTACTGGGCTTTTCCCCTGCACTTCTTGTAGGATTCTGCTTTTTGGAGTGTTGTACATAAATTTTTAGCCATGTAAATAAGAGTCATGATCTTGAAACATGGCTTATGATCCTTTGTATAGTTCATAATTGTACTGACAATTTAATTTATGGTCTGTGGATTGCAAGGGGCAAATGGAACCTGTACTCTTACTTGAAGTTACTTTTTATATGTAACTCAGTCTTGATTTACACTGATCCTAGAGAAGTACTTCCTCAGACTGCTGGTTTTCAGATGATGTAGAGTAGCCAAAGAAGAAAGAGATTCTCCAAAAAAGAAAAAGAGAAAACATAACCGATGAGGCTTTTTAGTTGAAAAGTGTTTCAAGTAGCTTTTTATTCATGTCCTGCAAAAGGAGAAGAGCAGTGTACCTGTACCTCACATCGCTGCTGGATGGCCTTTCTGCCTGGGACCTGTGGCCATAGATCCTTGGAGCAACCAATGTTGCTGATTGTCAGGGCTGCTTAATTAGAGCTTTGCTCTATGTATTTATGGTATATGGCATATTGTGTTCAGCTGGTTCACATAAGTACAAATGGAGACTTACTCATAATACATTAATTAGTTGATAGGCAAGATGTGACTTCTAACCCTGAAGCATTTGTTCCTTAAGGCAGTTGTTCCATGCATTATTTTGCATAGAAGAGAGATGCACTTTTTTTTCCTCTTCCTTTTCCTTTTTTTTGAGGCTGGTCTTCTTGAAATGAAAGCTGGATGTGCATGTGATTGCTAGTTCTGCTTTCAGAATTTTTTATGAATTCGATACCTACTGGAGATGGAAACAAAGAATGCATATGACTGTAGCTCTGCCCCTCGCAACTCGGAAATCACCCTCACTGCAAGCTGTTCCACAGTAACTTTTGTAATCTGTGCAGTGGCTGGGATGTGAGGAAAAGGTTAGAGGATGCCTCTTAGCAGGTGGTTCTCCATCTTGATGCTAGGGCTCATCTGTTGTTATGGGAAAGATCAGTTCATGGCAGTTGGAGTTACTTAATTAAATGTCTGTAGTTGCCATGTCATGTGCAGAGTTCACAGTGGATTTAGAGCAGGTGAACTACATCTCCTGTTTGTTCCTTGTCAATGTGTTCTCCATCCATAGGTCTCACAGTTACCTGGGACGTTTAAGCAGAGCTTGAGCAGGTCTGCAACAGTAGCGCTTATCCAAAAGCTAAAATAAAAGCAAACTGTGATCTTAGCAAGAAATATATCCCTACTTGACAATTCAAAAGTCCAGTCTGGTCCAGTATTCTTTTTTCCAAGAACAGCTAGAGAAAGGTCTAGGAGTAGGGTAGGCACAGGATGATACCTCTCTCGTATGCATTTCTAGCAACATGCAATCTGGCTGGTTTTGGCAAACTGTTTTTCCTTTCCGTGGTGGACCTAAAGTAGGTTAAAAAGTACAAAGCTTCCTTTGAGGCACAATTGCGTTAGGCTGATCTCAAAATCCAAGAGGAAATAAAGGCCACCAGAACATGTTTCTTGTAGAGACAAAGGACTGAGTTACTCTGTTTGTAGGTGGTAACACTGCCCGAGTTTTAGTTCCTTGTGATGTCTGGTGCCTTTACTAAAGGCAGTAACTACTGTTTCTAAGGTGATGTTTTGTTACCCATTTTGAGAGAGAATCTGGAAGCAAGTGGTCAAACTAATGTAGTTTGTTACCTAAACCAGAAGCAGATGATGAAGATAAGGGATGGATTATTTTTAAAATGTTATTCTATCTTGTGGGTTTTTTTTCCCCCTCCAGCCATTAAAATTAAAAATCCGGGGTGGGGGGTGGAGGGGGGGGGGGTTGAGCTGCTCCCAGGCTTACTCTCTGAATTTGTAGGACTTTGCTTGCCAGTGTTGAGATGGATATTGTTTGGAGCTTCCTATTCTTGGAGCAAACATGATGTCTGGGATCTGCCAAAGATGTTTACAGGATATGCATAGCAAGCCCCTTGATGAGGCACTTCAATGCACTGAAACCCTCAAAGTGTACCAGTAACTTCTCAGCAGTGTAGGAGCAACAACTGGTAGTCTCCTTCAGGTTTTCAACTCCCTCTCTTGCCTTCAAACAGTAGGAACAGTTTTGGCTGCCTCCTGCCTTTGGTGTTAAAGATATAGGCCAAATAAAACTGTTGAATCTGTATAAATTGCACTTAAAAACAAACCACCCCCCTCCCTGTTTCTGGCTTGTGTTTACAAGTGATGACCCCATTCATGATGTGCTATTGTGAATGGGTAAGGTTCATTTCCTTTATGTATATTGTAGCTTTTCTGAAAGTTGTTGAGGTGCCTACCAGTTTCACACCTTTCTCAGGAAATAAAACAGATTTTCAGAAACTCAGTTTAAAAACCCTGTGGTAGCAGAAGCAGGAGTCTGTGCGAAAGAAAAATAGTCTTTTTTTGGTTTCTGGGAGTGAACATGAAATTAGTTGTGTAAATAGTGGGAAAAGACTGATTCTATGGGTCTGTGGTGTTCTCTTCTTCTCAGTGAGTAATACTGAATAAGGTTAGTTTATATTAATTTTAAAACAACATTCCTTTCGGGTTGTTTTTTGTTTGGATTTTTAAAATTTATTTTTATTTCTTAATTTATGTTCAAATAAACTGTGAGGTGCTGTTGCAGAAACTGCTCTGGGTTGGCAGTTGTTTAGCTGGTTGTGTACAAAGAGTGTGCTCTGCTTGGTTATGAGAGCTGGAAATGGTAGAGTGTGATGACTCACGTATTCGCAGGAAAGAAAAGATTGCCATTCTCATCAAGTAAAAGTCCTGTGAAAGTGTCTAAAGCAGCTATGGATGTCCCAATCAACCAAAAATATGTAAACCTTTATGGAGACAGGCAAACATATAAACCCTGAACTGTTTTGAGCCCCTTCCCTTCTCAAGTGCTTTGGTTACAAGTAGACAGTAACTAGTTTTTTAAAAAAGAATCACTGGTTATTCTTACAGTTCCATGGATAAGGTACTGACTCTGAAGTGGATTGGCTGGTATAATCTCTGGAAGCAGATTGGTGCTTTTATTTTTAACCTTTAGCAGGAGAAGGGTAACCTTAAGCCTGTCCAAAGGGGTACATGGGAAAAGGCCAGAAATGTTAAATTAAGCAGTGGCCCCAACGTAGTAACTGTGGATGTGGTAATACATCTGTTGCTGGAACATTCTGGTCCTTTGTGTGTCAAGAAATACTACAAACTGGCTGAGATGGGACTGGCTGTAGTAGCACACAGTAAGTTGACAAGTAGAAATACAGAGTCTGGGATAGTTTTAACACTTTGAAATGAAATTTAAAAATGCTGCACAGGTACTGTGCCAGTTGGTGTCTCTGGCTGTTATCTTCAAAGGAGTGTTTGCTTCCTTATCAATGGTTTTTACTTATTCCAGTAACTTAAGAACAGTGTGGTTAGAGTAGTTCTTGTGAGGTATGATCTCTTTTACAGTCTCTCCATTAAGCAGGATACTTGGGAAAACAAAACAAGTCGTAATCCACCCCACCCCACTCCCGCCCAGATAGGAAGTGCGATCAGTTTGGGGCTGGGGGTGGTGGCCATGGTAGACCTGCAGTCTAATGTTGCCTCGGGCTCTTTTGGGTTTGTTCTGCTCATGTAAGCACCATGCTGAATATTGCCAGGTAGGCCTGGTTAACGTATGTGATTGATCTGTATCTTTTTAATCCTTCAAAACACCTTGAAGGCTTTCTTCTATTTAAAGTGTAGTAGCTCTTCTTGGGATACCAACCTTTTTCATTACCAGTGCTAATGCAGGCTGACTCTTCAGATAATCCCTTCTGTCTCAGTGGACTATGAGAGCATGGTATACTGAAAGGGAGGATAACCTCATAAAAGAATCTGAGGTACTATAGTTGTTCATACAAATGCCTGTCTGATCCCAGCTTAAGGTATCTAGGTTATTCTGAGTATAAACTAAGCATTCAGAGTGTCTGTTTTCTGAGCAGACAGCTGCCTCTTTTGGCTGATAATTCACAAAATGTATATCCCCAAAGGATGCATTCATATTACTTACCATAATCTGGAGGGTGCTTTACTCAACAGTCTGGCTACATTAAACTCACATGTTTTTGCATGTTTGTAAGGTGATTTCTGCAGCGCTACTACATCAGTCAAACTGTTTAAATGCTTCTGACTACATAAAAAATGTGTTGGTAACTCAAATTCTGTTGAATCTGAACTGAACCATGTATTACAGAAGACAAGTTCCAAAGTAGCTTTAGATTTTTCCAGCTTGAATTGGTGATGGCAAATCAGAGTACCAGCGAGGTGCTACTGGTGCTTTCTTAGCAAAAGGGAATTGCTCCTGAAGCCCTTCGTTAGCTGTGGTAGTGTTTTACCAGAAGACACTGTGTTACCCCACTGTTACAATGAGAGAACCTAACTTTTTGTCTTCATATGGAAGCTCATGAGTACAATGCTAAGTAGCATAATGTATTTGCATTTCCATTTTCTGGCCCTTTTCACAGATACCTGAAGAGTATGTGCATGTAGGCAGCAGTTGTACTACTCTGTCACACACTGACAGTACCGAGGTTTGCAGTAAGTGCAAGTACAGATCCTTCTCCTGCAAAGCCAAAGAACTGTTTATGATAGCACAGAAATAGGTTTACCATGTGATACATTAAGTTAGAAGTGATAAAGCCAGGATTGATTTCTTAAATCTCTCTCTTCCTGTAAGATAAGGAAGTTTGTATAATAATAACCGTAGTATGAGTCTCAGAATATAGGTGTCAGATGCAGCTGGGAGGACAGGCTGACATAGTTCTGCAACAAAAACAAAACTGTAAAGATGCCTTAGTATTTTGCACAGTAACAATTAACCTAGATTTACAGTAGTATTACAGGTAGTCAGTAAGGTTGGACTATCCCCAGACATAGCAGCATATGTTGCCAAATGCAGTTAGGGAAATGTTTCTAATATTAGTATGCATAGCTAAAGTGGATTACAGAGTGTATGAGAGATTATGTGGAAACTGTAGTATATCTCCTGAAGAATTTATCAAGGAGTGACTTTCATGCCATCCCATCTCCCCACAATATCTTGTATAAGTAATGCAGATGCTAGTTATTTGCATCGTTTCTCTTTCTTCTGTCAAACCATAATTACCAGTGGAAGCTGCTATAAAAGTCAGCTGGTATGTTTATTTTACTACTGTTACTTGATGTTCTCATCATAGAACCTAGGCTGAAGCTCTTCTGTTTATACTGGAATTGAGCAGGGTTGATACACGCTGTGACTAAGGCCACCGCCCTCTTATGCTCTCACTGAATAAAACCTTGTCTGTCTGGTCACCCTTCTTATTTTGCAGTGCTTTTGATTGTATGCTTTGGGGGTCAGAAACATACATTTTTAAAAATTGTGTGGAGCACGATAGAATGAAGCCCTGATAGGGAGAGTTCTCAAGACTGCTGAAATATCAGCAGTCTTGAGACAATCTGAAGAATAATTATGAAGCTTTTAAGTTGTTTTCCACTTTCTCTGTCTCCTTTTCTTACTATTAAGGTGGCTTTCCCTACCACTTAGGGCCACATCTTTCTGGGTGATATGCAAACCATCCTGATAAACTCTACAGGCCAAGCAGCATATTATCCCAAATATGGGATAAGTAAGAGTGAAAATTATTAAGTTTTAAGGAACAGGATATGAAATACAAAGAGAAGTATGGTTTTGTGTCTTGTATCAAATCTCAAGAGTATATTTTTTGAAGTCATTACTTCAATTTGGTATAATGTCATGTTGTGTTTCTATAATTTAGCTTTATGCATCTTATAGGCGACATAGAGGGATCCAAGCAGATTCATATCTGAGGCTTGGATTTAGACATCTGAAAACTCAATTTTCCAGCCAGCATCAGAGCAAGTTTTGTCTGAGCTGTGTTCAGTGCTGTACTATACAGATAGGTATTCAGTCAGGTCTGGAGCCAGAGTGAACTGTTTTTGACACCCTTCTCCTGCACAAACTGGCAAGATGGAGATTGGATAGGTGGTCTGTGAGGTAGGTAGGAATCTGGCTAACGGGCTGTATGTAGAGGATGGTTATCCATGTTTTTTACTCAGGCTGGCAGCCTGCCACAAGTGGGATCCCCCAGGGATCAATACTGGACTCTGCACTGATCAACACCTTCATAAATGATCTGGGTGATGGGACTGAAAGTACTGTTGCCACTATTGCTGGTGACGCCAAACTGGGTGGTGAGGTGAACCAGTCAGAAGGGTGGGTCATCTTGAAAGAGACCTGGACAGGCTTGAGGAATGGGCTAGCAAGAACAGTATGAAGCGTAACAAAGACAAATGCAAAGTTCTGCACCAGGGATAGAATAAGGAAAGAGCCCGATACAGGCTAGGATCTGGGTGGCTGGGAGCAGCCTTGCAGAGAGGGACCTGGAAGTTCTGGTGGACAAGAAAGCTGAACATGAGTCAGTGGTGTGCTGCTGCAGTAACAAAGGCCAATTGGATGCTGGCCTGCATCTGCAAGGGCATTACTAGCCAAGATAAAGTCATCCCACTCAGTAAGGACAGGCTGCATCTGGAGTACTGTGTCCAGTTCTGGTACCCACAGTTCAAGAAAGATGTAGACAGACTGATAAGGCCCAAAGCTGGGGGGACACAAAGATGATTAAAGGGCTGGAGAACCTGCCCTGTGAGGACAGACTGAAGGAGTTTGGGCTTTTCTCTCCTGGAGAACAGAATGCTTGAGGGGGGAACTTTCTCACGGGATTCTAGTACTGAAAGGGTGGCTGTAAAGAGGATGGGGTCTCTCCACGAGAAGCTACATGGAAAAAGACAAGGGGCTTTGGATACAAGTTGCACCAAGAGAGATTCTATCTTAATATAAGAAAGAAGTCTTTTAGAGTGAGAACAATCATTCACTGGAGCAGCTTCACCAGGGATGTGGTAGTCGCTGGAGGCTTTCAAGATGCAGCTGGTCAGGGTGCTCGATAATCTCATCGAGGCTTCGTTTCCCATGAAAGGTTGGGCAAGATGATCTTTTTGAGTTCCCTTCCAACCTGGACTGTTCTGTTTTTCTGTGATTAAATTGTCCTTGGACCTTGCGTTCTAATGAGAGTCAGTCTTTCTTCACCCTCCCTCTGTCCTGTGTCTTTCTAGGTAGGGACTGCCTCAGTGTGGATCAGTGTTACTGCAGTTCGTACCCATGAACTGAGTGTGCAACACATGGCCATCCCAGGAGGACTGTAGGCAGCCTATTGCTTTTACTGGGTCAGAGAGGACCTCCATGCACGCTTTTGAATCTGCAGCCTAGCCTGAGTGGTATTGACAGTGGGTCTGGTGCACTGCCCGGTCGTTTCACTTTGTTTCCTAGCCATAACTTTCTTTGAAACTATAACAGTTCTTTTTCATAAATAAAGCTGTAAAGAATGAAGTGAAGAAAAACAGAAACGAGTTTTGGAACAAAATGCATCAGGGAATGCAATGCTGACTGCAGCATCTACAAATTACTTGGTTTCTTTCCCACTACATCTGGAGATCACTTTCAATTCTCCATCTTAATTCCCAGCTTTCATAGGTCTGTTTAAAATACTGAATACTATGCCATGAACTGTGACAATGCTAGAAAAGTTTTAAAAAGCTCATTCTAGTAGAAGCTGTGTGATTTGGCTCTGTTCCAATGTAATTCTTGTTACTGGTCCTGAGACACGCAGTTAGAAACATGTGTTTTGTCTTGATTGCTTGAAATATAGTTCATTAATTCGCTGAAGTTAGTTCTGATTTGGCAGTGAGAAATGGCTTTTTGATATGCATTCAGTTGATTCAAAGCATGGGAGATAGCTTAGCTGTTCACTTCGGGTACAAAACCAGAGTTATCTAGGCTTTACTGATTAAAGGGAACTTTATCTGGGTGCTGAATCTTTTTATATGCAGTAACTTACTGCTGTATGGAAAGAAACCTGACATCATCCCTCACAGGTACTCTATCCAGTACTGCAGGCTGAGCAGACCCAGGAATTTATTTTACTTGTTAATGGTAGGTTTAATACTTCTCACAAGCTGGAAATGCCAGGAAATAATTGGTCTCTCAGTTCATGGGAGTGTTTATCATTTAGATGGCCCTCACGCAATCTATAAACAGTCTAAACATTATTGCTGGAAAGACCAACTTAAATCAGTACTTAATGCTAGTCTATACTTAGCTCTTCCTTGTCTTTCCCATGAGTGCAATTTCTCAGTGATAGCAGCAGGAATGAGCATTACTGATGACAAGGCACTGGAAATCCCTTTTAAAAATTTGAAATCAGAATACAATATTATTTGTAGAAAGTCTAAATTGACAGAAATAACTATAGCCTTTTAGCTGTACTTGGACTCCTGTTGCTTTAGTATGTATAGTACTGGGTCAGTGCTGGTGCTGCCGTAAGGAAGTGGCTGAAGAATATGGGACTGTTGTACATCAGCTCATGAAATGCTCCAAAAAGTCTGTGTGTAATGGATGTGGATGTTGTCATTGCCAGCAATTGGATTTGACATAGCCCTTGTGATCCGCTTCCCTTCAAACAGAAGCAGGGGCTAATCTTAATATCTGGTTACTGGTGAGAAAAGAGATTTCATGTTCTAGGAGCTACAGTGTTGTTTGGTTGCTGTCATTGGTTGGGTGTATATATATATCTATATATATATAAGGTAATCATTACGTACAGAAAGGCAATATAGAAGTATTGGCTGGTTTAATGTCCCGAGGCTGCTCTAAGCTCTCTTTCCTAGGTCACTGCTTTGTGCTTGTGTAGGAAATCATCAAGGATTTGAAGAAACTAATGTGTTTATTTACCACTTATTTCACTTGCTCTTAGAGGGCTCTCTATATGTAATTCACTGAACCTGTTGGCTGTAAGGTATTTTGAAGGTACTGCAGTTGCTGCAGCATTTTTATTTATTTCCTAGCTGTACCATGAGAGTCATGGCTTCTGCCTGTGGGAAATTGTTCTGCTCCAGAGTTTATTTACCACAACCTTGATATCTACATTTAGGAAATAACATTTTTCACATTACTGTATATAGCAGCACCTACATTCTTCTTTCCTATAAGTAACAATGACAGCTGGGTTTCTCTCAGACACAGCTCAGGGATCCCAGCAAGCCCCATGTGAGAGCTGGGGACAGGCAGCACAAGTGCAAGGTCTGGGCATTAGCAGTCTGTAGGCTGTGACAGCTGCTATCAAGGAACTGGTCCAGTTTCATTGCTGCCATCTACTGAAACTAGAGCTTTCCACCACACAGAGCAGACTCTAGTGGGAAGTATAGTTTTGTGGATGAGGTCTGAAATGCCACAGCATCAATAAAAATAATAACCACCCCCAGTCCCCCATCCCATCCCCTTAAATCAGGACTTCCAAAAAGTTTATTTTTTTTACTTCAAGTTCAGCTTCATGTGCAGCTTTTCCTAACTAATACTCTCTCTGTAGCTATTAATTCTTTATCTGCTGTTTTTTTTGGAATGTATCTCTGATACAGCTCTGCCCTCTGCCTGGTATTTCCTCTGTCCTGAGTAGTAAGTCATGAATGTGTTTGGCTTTGCTATGTTGTCTTTAATACAACAAGTTATGCTCTTTCTCTGTTATAAGGAAAAGTTATGTTTGGGATTCAGAAAACAGCATAATTTAGTATTTTCAGGGGAATAGAGTCTTTTATTTTAGATTATGTTAAATACTCTTTAGTTGCTTGGTGACTTTGGTTCACAAGATCTTGCTTGCTAAACTGGATTTGAAAAATATTTATTACATAAAAGACCCAAGTTATTTTTCCAGCACTGGTTAAATGCCTTTGAAATTGCAGGGTTCATTACACACTTTGGGTCAGAAAGAAAACCATATTTATTCCTATAACTAATTTAGCAAGTATGCATGAAATAAGACACCCCACAGTCTACTTTGATATGCTGTATATAGGACTGACGGGGCAGCAATGAAATATGATCATTTGTATAGTGTCTTAATGACCAACTCTTTTTCTTTGTTTTTCTCTAAGGTTTGTATGATTTTACACTTGTTTAAAAAAATGTCTTTTCCCCTTCCCCTCTTAAAGGCAGAAACCTGTGGGTTCTTGTTCTGGGAAGGTTTCCAACCCATCATAAGATTGGCATTCCAGAGTTCAAGTATGTTGGTAATATGCATGGGGATGAGGTACGTTTCAACTTTCGCAATGTCACTTATACCAAATGCACTTACCAGAGGCTTAAGATGAACTTCTCTCAGGCTTGTGCTACTTGTTGTTGAGGTATGTCATACATCAAAGAGGACCTTATACATGTGTATTTCTTATGGAAGTTCAAGAATAAAGTTCCCTTGGTTTGATGGAAGGGCTTTAAGGAGATCTTACATCATGGTGAAGAATCCTACAACCCAGTGCTTAAGACCTCTCTTAAATACAGTAAACTCAGAGGCTTTAACTTTCCTGGCAGTGGTTTGCTTGTACATTATTATTGCCTAGGCATGAAGTATGACTGATAGAACTCTTCAAACTTATCCTAAGATTGAGTAATAATTGCTGTGAAGCACCAAATGATTTATTTTAGGAAGAAAATTTCTCTTGGGAACCTTAAACTAGGAATACCTAGATTCACCTGAGATAACACAGTGAGTACTAAACAAAAAGCAATTTCACAGAATCACAGAAAATCAGGGATTGGAAGGGACCTTGAAAGATCATCTAGTCCAGTCCCCCTGCTGGAGCAGGAACACCTAGATCAGGTCCCACAGGAACACGTCCAGGTGGGTTTTGAATGTCTCCAGAGAAGGAGACTCCACAACCTCCCTGGGCAGCCCCTTCCAGCATTCAGTCCCCTTCACCGTAAAGAAGTTTTTTCTCATATTTAATTGGAATCTCCTATGTTCCAGCTTGTACCCATTGCCCCTTGTCCTGTCATTGGACATCACCGAGAAGAGCCTGGCTCCGTCCTCCTGACACTTACCCTTTACATATTTATAAACATTGATAAGGTTGGCCCTCAGTCTCCTCTTCTCAGGATTAATTTGCTCTGGAAAGAATGCCCACTAATTAACAATAAAGGAGAAAATGGTGATTATGAGCCCTCCTGGTGTAATACATGAATCTGGAACAGAAAGACTCAGACTTCACTCTCCTGTGTAATCCTTTCTTGCTATTTCTTTCCCTAATTCTTTAGCTTTACCTGTCTGTAGTAATATGTTCAGAATAAGTTTAAACTACACTATACTTCTATGCAGCCTTAAATGTGAAGGGTAAACAATCAAACAGAAATGGCAGAGTTTATATATGTATATATATCTGCTAGACTGCGAATTCCTCAAACTAAGAAAAACAGACGTAGTAGGAGGTGTATCCTGTGTACAGCATAACATATCACATGCTAATCCTACTACCAATACTGTGTGTGGGCACTTGCATGCCTACAGGCACTTGTGACGTTACATGCCAGGAATTTTCCCCAAGTTAGACTAGTTTCACCTTGTTTGACAGCAGCTATGCTCAAAGTGCTGCTGGGAGTCTCACTGATTTGGAGTTTAACTTTGTGTGGGAGGAAGCTGATTCAGGGTTTCAAGTTGGGTACAAGTATTACTGGATGCCCAAGACAGGCTTTGCAATTCCTAAAACCTGGCGTGTCTCAGCTGGGTAGTCCAGGGCACCTGGAAACTGAGGGTCCACATGACAGCTTCTGCAGACTGCTGAAGGAAATTGCAAGCCCATGGCTACAGATGAACTAGCTTTGGTGGGAAGGAGACGGTGGGCAGGATATGATCTCATCCAGAGTGACCTGGCTTTCAAATCCAATATTGCTGGACTGCAGAAGGTGACTCCTCCTATCGAAATCTCCCCAACGAAGCACTCCTGTCACTGTTGGTGCCCAGCTGGATGATATGCAGAAGGAACTTTGACCATGGAGACACACACTGTTTGCATATCTGCAGGGTCAGGAATTGCTGGAGATCCAGCAAATTCACTGCCTAGGATCTAAATTTTTATATTGATTTTGTGAGAAAATGAGACAAGAGTTTATTATTATGTTCTTTAAGTATCTGCCGCCGTGTCCGAGTCTGTCTGAGCAGGGTTGATCCTTGCAGGGCCTAGGTACCATAGTGTGTGTGTGTATATATATAGTACTAAGCGTACTATAGCACAATCTAGCTTGACCATTAGATCAAGCGTGCATCTAGGGATGATTCTGGGAATGGAGCTATTCCTCCTTTTCAGGCCCTCGTGATGATCTTTGCCTTATGAGGTTTGGTTTTGGTTGGTTTTTTGTGGGTGGATATAATGCACAGTGGGTATTTGTTTTTCCTATCTGACTGACCATAAATGTATTTCAGATGTCAGGAAATTAATTCCTCATATAGGGAAGCATTGGGGAACTTCAGTATTTTTTTTCCCCGTAATCTAAGATTCTGCTGGACTAATCACTGGGGAAAGATTCAGCTCCCCCTCTAATATATTAAGCAGATAAGTTTTGCACTAACTGTCTGACAGACTTCAGCTTGTGTTCTGCAGTCTTTCATAACTTAAAATCGCAGGGTTATGGCTTCATTGTGAAGTCTTTTGTGCTTCAGTGCTTCAGTGATGCTTTCCATTTTTGGTACAAAGTGAGAAAAGTTCTCAAGCGTTAGGAGGGCAGGCAGCATCACTCACCAACCTGTCATGATCACACAAATGGCAGTTTTCTGTTTTGACTCGCTTGGCTGGCTGCTCCTAAAACCTAAAAGTTGGGGGGGAGCCTGAGTCGATGTGTGCAGGCTGTTCATGCATGCTGCTAGAAGAAAAACTAGGTCTTTTGGAGACCTGCCCAACAGGGAAGTTCTGATTAATGTGAATACATAATACTAGGAAGATAATTTTTTTTACATTTTTCTTAGTACTACAAGACACAACCAGCCAAGTTTTAAATTATTTTATTTTGTGATCACCGTTGCCAAATAGAGTGAACTTTTGCCCCAGCTCCCTAGAGATGCAACAGAAGACCTCTCCCGTTCTTTGTGAGCCTTGTATGAAGTTGGTCACCATTTTTTAGCAGCACTATTGGCTTAACCCAAGACAGATTAAAACTGCTAATTACAGGTAGTTCAGTCCCTTGCTGCTATGTGAGATTTTAATCAAAATAGCACTAATGGACTGCACAAAATGCATAAGTCTGAAACGTTAGTAAAGTCTACACTGAGGTTGCCTGATGTTCTGGAGCAGGTCTTGTTCTGAATTAGGCAGAGGTCTGTCTTGTCCCAGGCTTGTATTCTTACTTGGAAGATCTCTTCCTTGGTGCATACACTCTGACGTTCCTCTCTGGAGAAAAACTCATTCCACTTAACATTGACCACAACCAAACCTCCAAACACTCCTCAGTCACAAACGGAGCAGAAATAGCACCTTGTGGTCAGTGGTAAAAGTGACTTGAGTCCAATCTATGCAACTGAACCATAGGATCTAATTAAAAGGCTGTTCCTAACCCGTGTGTATCACAGCAGGAAAACTCTTCAAGGAAAAACGTGTTTGAACAAAGTGTAAGCTACCTGGGCATTTCCACTTGTTCCCTTTAATGTATTAAAGTGTACATCTTCCTTAACTTTCTGCAGCTGTAGTGCAACTGAGCCATCACAAGATAAACCCTTTCCCAGGATGGTAACGCTGATACCCACCCTTTTCTCCTAAATCACCCACTTCTGATCACTTTATTTTCTTAGTGTAATAGTATTTTGCCTCTTTTATCACGTGAAGCTGAACCTGTACTGGTAGACCTGAGCTAGCCTGCAGGAGAGGATGCATTTGTCTTGCTGGCTTATCTTGTGACTTAAGTTAAAGCAACTAGAGCCCATTTATTTTCTGTGGTACTATAGGCATAGTCATGTCCACCAAAGGGTTTCCTGAGATACGGTGACTTATTAGGGCTTATGCAACTGAGAACTGTGGTAAGTTTATTTGTGATCAGTATAATCAGGGCTTAAAAAAGCTCAAAAAAAAACATTTTAATGAGTCATGTGTAGAATTACTCTCATTTAAAAAAAATGAATGGAAGCTGCATTTACCCCATCAAAAATGCATTTTTTTTTTATCACTTGTTTGGGCAAAAAGACTTGCATGCTGAACAATGTGCTGTAAGGAATTTTCTTAATGTCCTTTGTACTGTGCAATATAGTATAGAAAAGATATGGCAGGGGAACAAAGAGCTACTCTTGAAAAGAGAATGAGGGGGAAAATGATTATTTTATGTGTAGTAAACTATTTTCCACCTGGCTTTATTATCAGCTGATGTGATATAAAGAAGGCAAGAGGCACTAGAGATTTCAAAATTCAAAGCAGCTGAATCTACTTGCTAATCTCAGACTTTAAAAAAAGCTGGATACTGCTGAGATCTCTTTCAACACAGGCAAGGCTGCTGCCTCATCCCAGTTACCTCTTTTCCTTATCTTTACTCCCACTCTTCTGAGTGGGAAAAGAAAAAGTCATCCCTTCCTCAGCCAAGCGAAGCCTGCGCTGAAGAGCCTGAAGCTTGTGGAATTTGTCCAGCTGGTAACATCTTAAGGGCAGTTATTAGTTCAGAAGCAGGCTTTATGTTGCCATTTCCTTTGGTGATAAACCAAGGGGCTGCAGTTCCCTGCCGTAGGTGTGGTAGTTCTCACCTTTCCGTGGCAGCTGCTGCTGCCGAAATGGATGGATGTGTGTTTGCACACTGCCATTTAGGCTGGTGTATTTTAGTGAAGGAGGACAAGCCCAGCAGGGACTGTGGCAGCCGTTGCATAATCATTAGCGATGCACAAGTGTTAGAAGAGAACAACCTTGTAAGTGTGGGATTTTAAGTGGTCAGCTGGGGTGGGCTGCGGGTTTCTTCTGCTGTAGCTCCGCAGCCGTAGGTGGGGCCGTGCCCGGTATCCTGCCCTAGGTCTGCAGAGCAGTCCGGGCTTGGAGCAAGGAGACCGGCAAGACCGTGTTGCTCTGAAACAGGTCCTACCTGATGGTTTGGATCTCTCTTTCAACATAGTTCAGCTTCAAAACCAGGCCACGTTTAAGGAAAGAATATTAATCATAAAAATGGGCAGAGTCTATCCACCCATCGTCCCCTGGTATTAGGTCTCTATCATGTGGTAACAAAAATGTTTTAAAAACAGGGGTGCTGCACTGCTGCGTTACAGTGCAGGTGCAATTGGAGCAGCCTTAATTTTGTAACTGGTTGCTGCTAGGACTTCGTGAGTAAGCCCTTCAGTAGCTGAGCAGGCTGCTGACCCAGCCATACCAGAAGCCATAGTCAGCAGGTTTAAGGGGTTTGGCTACTGAAAACAACAGCCACACCCTTTTCTACAGTGTTGATCCGTGCCCTGACACACGCTTCTTCCTTCAGGACTTCCCCTGAGGATCACTGCAGGCTTTACCTACTCACTCTCCCTTTGGGGCACACAAGGAAGCTGTCAGCTGAAAGTGCACAGAGAAACTTAGTGTCTAACTGTCTCCCTAGGTGTGGGAGAAAGGGTTTGCCTTTGTTTTGTGTCACCTCTCATCAGAAAAACAGCAAGGTGATGCTGACCCCTCTAGTACCAAGGTAAAGCTTGGCTGGGCAGATGTATTCCAAGAGCTTGACCAAAACTGGAGCTATACATTCCCAGAAATTAAACTTTCCCTTTTCTTCCCCTCAACCACTTCCAGATGTGTTTTTTTGAAGAAACACAGCGTACTCTGGACCAAAATAAACCACCCCTCTTTCACTCCATCAAAAGAGAGTGGTAATAAATATACTCTTTTCCCACTGGGGAACAATCAAAGTACCAACTCTCTGTGACAGAGAATCATAGAATC
>VZTM01028827.1:0-25762 GCA_013400555.1 Jacana jacana
AAAAAAAATCTTATTGGTGACTACACTTAAAGGAAAGAAAGTTCATACTTTACCTGAAGCATCAGGATGATAGAGGCTGGGAGCACTCGTTATTTCTCCTTGCTGATGGAGACAGCTACCTGAGGATCTTTGACTTGCAATGAGAATCCTGCTTTTTGCAGATGGTAACCTGGACACTGCACCCAGTCCTAACTGTGGCTTGAGTATCATGGCAGATCGATAAAAACTTGGTGGGACCTCGTAATGAGTATATGGTGGAGGGCAAAATTCATCTTTCTCAGGTCTCTCCCCAACCTACAGAAAAATCATTAACACAAATATTATGCAGTAAATCAATAAACCCGGGAAATATGGAGCTCTAGATTGCTTATAAATGCTAACTTTCCCTTCTGGTGAATTTGGGCCTCACAGTACTTCAAACTTATCAACACTTGCAAAAAATGATTGTCTCACCATATGAATTGCTCTCCACAAATCCACACATTATGGTCTCAAAATCCAACCAAACCCAAATAAAGAATTGATCTCTTCCCCAAAAGAAAATAGACAAACAGAAGATCTTAGATTAGTGAAAACAAAGTTAATTTTAAGTCCTGAAAGGTGATATTATTTACACAGGCAGATGTACCAAGAGAGTGTGTAAGTGGAATTTATATTAGAAGTTATTTAAAATATTCTTACTCAGATACAATTTGGGGGAAGTTGGTTTTAACTTAGTGAAAAATAAATCTGAAGGTATTTTAAGTTCATTTTGTCAGAGAAATGGGACTGTCAAATCATTTGTGTGAGAAAAAAAATCTCTTAATGTTCTTGCTACAAAATGTTCATTGTAATCTCTGCCCCTGAAGTTCCTGAAAAGAGACACAGCTGGGGAGGGAGGCACATTTCTGCATGCTACATTTTCAGGCTGTTGAATATTCCAAATCAGAGCTATAAAAGCCAGCTGCCCATTTGAACTGGGGGGGGAAATAAAATTTGTAGGTGTGAAACATTTATTATTTATCACAAAATAGATGGTGCTTTGCTAAAATCAGTGACAAATCTCTCTGTATTTTAGGAGGTGTATACTGTGAGGACAACACAGTAAGTCCTAAGTTGAAGTATTTCCAGCAAACTTTCTTTGACTGGAGAATTGCAATCAGGAAATAACCTGGTTCCCCAATTCAGGCCTTGCATTTTTGTGCACTCAGGCTGAGCTCCCACCTTGCCACACTGCTGCATGGCTCAGGACAAGAGCGCTGGGCAACATCAGTACCTTTCATTGCTCTCACTTCCAAAGAGCCATTTGCTCTTTGAGATAGAGTCCCACTTCTTTACCATTTTCTTCTAAAATTTAAAATCATCGTAACCTAATAAGGATGCATGAATATTTTTTCAGTGCATCCCATTTAGGTTAGTGAAAAAAAATGGCTTAGGAAAAAGGAAATCTGAACTATATTTGTTTAAAAATTAATCAAAACAGTGCCATAGGCTACCTAGGAAGAGATGTAAATGCCAATTAATTAACTCTGCTGTAAGTTATGATGCATATAATATGCTAAATCAATTTCTGTTTAGCAATTATAAGCATTTAGAATATGCACTTCAACACTTTGATCCTGGCTGCTTCAAGAGCTTTAATCCTAATTTAGCAAATCTTTAATATGCTAAAAGAGACAAGATTGGCCTTAAATATAGAATCTTTGAGGCCTCTGCACAGGAGCTAGAAGAGCAGATGTAACAAACACTGAGCATTATATTTTTACTCTATATTTTTTCCTTATATATTCCCATTTCCTTTTTTATTACACTCCTATGACCTATTTCTGAAAATCAGGATGCAGGTTTTTACTGTATAAACAATTCCCTAGGTTTGGACTGCAGATGTTTAGCTTCTTATTTTCAACTTCTGGATATTAGATTGTTTTCCTAGATAAGATTCAGTTATCTTTCCTCTCACTGATTAATTTATTTCAATTAGATTTCACTACACACTTCCTATCAATTCATATTTAACTGGCAGTGAATATACCAATGCCAAGTAGTTCGTATAAGGTATTGAGCAAATCTTTAAATATAGAAACCACACACTTTTGATAAACTGGGTCAGTTTAGCCAAACCTTCAGTCACCTCATTTTTTAATTTGTTGACAGCATGCTACAAGAACAACAAATATGCACACAAACCAAATCCATCACAAGCATAAAACTTCTCTCCAAGCTGAGAGAAGTGAGATACCTCTTGAAGACCCCAGTTTGGGGGGATATAAACTTGCTACGAAAGCACACTCTTTTTTCTTTTCTATTTAAGTGTGAATTCATGAAGTGTATAATTCAACTCATCACAACAGAATTGTTGCAATTATAGGTCCATTTTAAAGATATTCAGAAAGATTTGGATTAATATGAGACATCTTAGTGTCCTGCACTAGACTGTTGTACTGGGGTTTTTAAAAGAAATGATCTGTTGCAGCCTGCTGACTAGAAAGAAGCTCAGGTCAGAGTTTTATCGTGTGTGGTTTTCTGCTCATTCCCCACTCACCCCTTTTAATGAATTTGTTAGAAAGAGCTGGAAAGTCTGCAGGAAATACTTGGAGTGTAAAAGGAATATCCACAGGCCGGATAGTCCTGGGCAGAGCTGGCAGCACAGCCAGCAGGTAAGGATGCCCAACACTTTCCTTACTGTTACTTTGTGACATCGTCAAACTTTAATGCCTTAAGGAAGAGTTTTCTTTTCAGGTGCCTGCTTCTAGCAGCTATTTGGGAAAAGAGTTGGCAACATCAGTTCAGTCAGTTCCAACAATGAGATTAAGGAGAAAAAATTGCTGGTTTGACTATCTAAAAAACAACTCCCCCTACCCCTTTTTCCCCTACGGTCCTTTCATTTCAACAGGCTTTTGTTCCTGCTGTCTGGAGCAGAAAGATGTCTGTGCTGGAGAATGGACCCAAGAAGATGATTGAAAGGGGTAGGCGCAGCCTTTAGGTGGCAGGCAGGAGAGGTGGTGATCTGTCTTACAGACCTCCACCAGAACCAGGACTCTCAGCATCAACTATTCTCAGTAGTGAATAAAGTGTGCCAAGGACCACGCTAGCAGGTAGAGATATCCATGCCGGTAAACTCTCACCCTGCACACCAGGCTGGTCTCACCCTCATCCATGCTGGTCCTTGGGAACAGCCTCAGGGTGAGCACACACTGGCAGAGGTGGACACTGAGCAGGGGAGTGTGCTTGCAGTCCAGCAGCATGGACAACCTTGCATGAGCCTTGGAGTCTGTGCCCTCCTGCTGTTGTTCAGTTCACTAGCACAGCAACACCCTTCAGTTCCCACAGTTTGAGCTGTTACCTCCCACAGAGGTAACTGGGAACTCAAAGTGGCCACAAATTCCCACTGGTGCCGACTAGAAGAGACTGAGGTCCATGTTGAGATGGGGAGCCCATGTTGTGATGAAGCATGTGGACAGCCACAATTTGTCTTGGTCAATGACTAGGTTTTTTAAACCATTTCACTGTGAGGGATTTTCTACTTTTTTTTTTTTTCTCTTTTGTGATGAAGACAAGCATGAAAGCTCTACCTCCACACCATGCTGAGGTTCCAAAAGAAAGCACTCAAGGAGCTGCCAACGCCACCGGCAAGGCTGCTCATTTAACTTCAACTCAATTCCATAAGGGACACAGTCTCTAAGCACAGCTGGACTGCCTTCACATCTGAGCTGGAATTTTTGTCTGAGCTGCCCTTAGTACAGGCAGCTGAAGGAGACCTGCAGACTCCCTGCTGCATGGAGGTAGCCCTCGAGTCTCCCTCAGACAGCTCTCTAGGTCTTGCTTTGTAGTCTGCTGTCTGGCACAGCACTTTGCAGTTTTTCCAGTTCATTGCACCTAGAGGGGTATTTAATTGTTCCTACCATTTAGCTATCCAAAGGGCACTTAGAGAATGCAGGTCTGATTGATACCAGCTATTACCACTCCCTATCACAGCTATGTAAAGAGCTATAACATGTTAATCGAAGCCCTCCAAAGCCCAAATTAAATGTGTGCAATAGGACAGAATGGGATTTCTTGCCTCACAAAGATAATGCAGCATACCCGTCCTGCCCAAAGGGAATCCTTGTCTCCAATATCTCTGAGTCTTCAACACTATCCTTTCACCAGGGTGATTTTGATCTATCTCAATCCATCCTAAATGCTTTATTTTAGAGTACACATCAGTCATCTGCTATGAACCCGTACTGGGCACAGCTGTTCTTCTAAGCATCTGTCCACTTCCACGGATCAATTGTTTTCCTTTCTCTTGATCCATACTGGAGCTAATACCCTTCAGCTAGCAGGTGACTAAGGTGCTTGCTTTTAGGGTAGAAGCCCAAGAGAGCAAATACTATCCCCTGCTCTCAGCTCCTGACTCCTGGGCTAATGCAAACTCATAATACAAACTGCAGCTTGATTGACTTTCCCTTCCCAACCTCTCCTCCAGGCAACCTAGCTTCTCTAAAGAAGCAGTGTTCTTGGGTTCAAATCTTCCCTTGAAATCTACCCACTGAAAGTTGTATTTGTTAGAAGACTAGGGGAAGATGCTTTGGATCTTCTCCAGCCCATATGTCCTCTAACCTTAATCTGGAGTAAATCATCCTGCAGACTTGTCATGACCTGAGATCTTCTCATGTTAAGAACAGTATTCAACAGTGCACAGAAATTGGTCCTTTGCTTCAAGATGTGTCTGCTGATCCTACCTACCTACCTGAACCCCACCTATGGTCTTCAAAGAGCCACATCACCCTATAAACAGCCAGAGTTGCACAGTCTGTGTTATTTTGGCTTTAATTTCCATAGCAATACATTAAATGGTAAAAACCTAGTAATTTTCCCTCACCTTACAATGAGACTGTGAAGATACACTTATTAGTGTGTATTAGTATTATTAGCCACTTATTAGTGGCTGCCATAAACAAACTCACAATGACTTTAATAATTCCTTCTCTGGTTGCAAAATCCAAGCAACAGAGCTGGAAACTGAAGTTAGAGGGGAAAGAGCAGTGAGCACTGTCCTTTGTGTATTTGGGATGAGATGGTGCTCAGTGAATTGAGCATATAATATGCAACTGATAATCCATGATCACTTCAGCAGGTTGCCTGTTAACATGCCACAGGGGCCAGTCTGCACTCATACACGATCCCTTAATTTGGGTATTTGCTAGCTTTTGGTTGTCAACACTGTCACCAAATTTGGTGGTGGCTATTTCAACACTGGTTCTTGGATAAATACTGCACAGAGAATGAGGCAGGCATTAAAATACCCTCATCAACACCACAAGACACACAGCAGAAAACCTGATTTTTTAAAAGACTGGTTCAAATTAAATACACCTGTGTGATCTTCTTTATTTACATAAAAAGTTTGGTTGTTGAGCTACTACAGGTCCCAAGCAGAGGATGCAAGGGCACATCGCGGACCTGAATGTAGCCCCCTTTTCCCTGTTCTTTCTCCACCTTCCAAGCAAGGTCAACCTTCCTCCACCGTGCTCACCTCACAGAAAGGATTTCAGAGAACCAGTACTCCTGCTCAACCTATCAAGGTGGAAACACAATGCAATATGAGGAGCCAGATTTGGCCAGAGGGACTTCCATCACCTTTTGGCTACTTGGGAAGGCTTTCCAGGGAAAGGTGCTTTCTAACTTAAGATGTAGATGAATATTACACGTGGCTTTAAAACGAGTCAAAAATAACTCTTTTCCCACATAATATATATAATTTAACAGGAGTTCTGATAGTCCCTGGGTTTCAGTACAGCTAAACAGAAGGGAATTAGTTTAGATCTGAAGTGCTCTGTCTGCAAAAACCTGCCAACTTTCCCATTAAGGAGGAAAAGCCTCTGAGGGCAAATTACATTCATTTCCCAAAGCTATTCTTTGGCGAAAAAAAAAAAAAAATTACATTTATGGATAAATTAAAACAGCATGTCTTTTCCTTTCTAAACATCCTTATTTATACTACTACCAGGTGACTATTTTGCTGGGAAAAACTGGAGGAACACAGTGACAACTTCCAGTAACAGCTTAGACATCGCAACAGGGTCAGTGCCAGAAAAGGTTAAGTTTATACCTAATGACCACACATTGCCTTGATTTTGGATTTATTTCTTACCTGAGATTTGAGAACTAACTTCTGGCAGCAACAAGTAAGCAAATGATCACCACCTGGCATACAAAAGAGGCTGTCAAAGCTGCCTCCTTACCTCCTGCAGAAACTTCTCGTTCATTGGACCGAAGTGATGGCCCGGGGGCCTAATTCCTGACACCACCAGACCAGAACTGAAGAGTCTTGGCTTCTGGAGGTCAGGTTTAAATTTGTCATACAGGATGCTGGGGGGCTTCACCTCCCCTCCATTGGACACCTTCTGCTCCGTAGACATGGGCATGCCACATGCAGGGGTACCAAAGGGCAGCCCTGCCGGTGCAAACGAAGGCTCAAGCTGCTCTATGGAACGAGGGTTTCTCCTAATGTATGTGATGATTTTAGGTCTCACAGGTTTGGGCCTGGGTATGGCAGGTTTTATCTCAATGCTTTCTTCCAGCTTTTCACTGCAGTCACTGTCCACATCCGCCTTATCTGCAAGGGAGCCCTTGGAGTGGACCAAGATAGGTTTTGGAATGGCGCTGC
This sequence comes from Jacana jacana, assembly GCA_013400555.1. Lineage (NCBI taxonomy): Eukaryota > Metazoa > Chordata > Aves > Charadriiformes > Jacanidae > Jacana > Jacana jacana. The sequence goes on from VZTM01028827.1 coordinate 6,632, forward strand.
TGCAAGCAGTCTTGATAGGCACTTTAGGGGATACGTTTAACAACTGCGTACTGTCAATGGGAGGTAGGACTGAGGAGGGTGACAGTTTGTCAACATGAAGCTCATAAAGGTCCTTCAAATTACTGTTTGACAACATGGGCTGACTATGAACATCCGACATTGCCACCGGGCGCACAGGAGTTGGGACACATAGAAAGGCTTCAGCCTTTGACGAAACTTTACAACTCTCTGGTGCTTCGACTGGAGGATGCTTCTGTGTATTAGCTATCTTTTTACTTGGATTTGAAGAGCTTGAGGTTTCTGGATCGCAGTCATGGTTGTCAGGCTGTTGGTTTGACATTGTCTCTGTACTGCACACCCCATGCTGATCTGAGAGATCAGAAGCCGGCAAAGCAGCATCCTCGGTGTTTCCTTTGACTAGCGTGAGTTTATCCTCATTAAATTTCAAGGGTTTACTGTCAGGTAGATTAATGTTATGTGCAAGAGATAGCTGTTCACCAACTGTTTCACTGCAGCCTGTGTCAACTTCATGTAAATTTTCGGTGTTTCTAGGTGTCACTTTGCCACTGAATTTACTGTCACAGGTGAATGGGAATATTGTTTCCACTTCCTCGTCTGTAAAATATTCCTCACCAACCTGAGTAGTTGCCCTGTTGTCACTGTCATTGCTTCCTCTCCCCTCCCCATGCATGGTGGTGTTATCACTTGGCAATTTGTCATCAGGATAGGTTACTGCCCGGCTTGACAAGGGATCCTCTACTTTATTACAGATGTCTTGAAAATTGGATGCTTGAAATTTTGATGTGTTAGACCCAGAGCCTTTCTGTTCCTTCATTGCTGTATTTTCATCTTTTTGACATCCCAGGAACTCTACCAGCATAATTCTCTCAACCTTTTGTTGAGACATATTTTTAGATTGTAGAGAAGGTGTAGTCTTAAGCTCCAGTTTTTTACTTTTATCACCCTGACCTAATTGTGCTTCTGATTTACCAGCAATCTCATGGGATTTAACAGTTGAATGTTGAGAATGAGAAGTATGCAGTGTGCTTTCAATATTAACATTTGGTACATTTTCTGGTTTATTTATTTTCTTGTTCCCTGAGGTAGATGGTTTGGAATAAAATACAGTATTTTCCTCTGAGGTATTGTCAAGTGGATGAAACACCATCCCAAGAAAATGATCCGTGGATGTTTTTTGTGATTTCTCTGTATTTCCTATCAAATGGTGCGACCTGTCAATGGAGTCCAATGATGCAGAAAGCAGACGTTTACACGACACGCGACTAACATAGTCTTTTGCAAATGTTTCAGACTGAGGAGAGAATTTACTTGGTCTTCCCAAAGAAAGCCTTTTTATTCTCTCCATCTCCACAGTCCTGGGAATTTTACCCTTAGAAAAGTTCTGGGTGAAGTCAACATCACCTTTGGAAATAACCTCCAGGTTGGCATCATTTGTGCTGCTCTTTAAATTGGACAGACTTTGTCCTCTGCTAATCCTGGTATGCCTTGATATATCCTTAGCTTCACTAGTCCTGCAATCTTTCCCCATTTCCCTGTTTGTGGTAGAGGGCAGCTTACTTTCCTGTGCACCGGTGTGACAGGTCCGAGAGTCTTTGAAGGTCAGAAGTTTACTCTGCTCTGTATTCAGATGAGAAATTTTCTCTGATCCTCCACTATGTGTATTCCCATCTATCAAATCACGTTTCTTAACATCCCTTTCAGTGGTTCTAACTTTTGCCACAATTTGGTTGGCATTGGGATCCCCCACACTCATGACGCTTTCATTATTATTTTTTATTTCGCTGCAGTTATCCTGAAGCTGGGCATAACAGGACTTGTTGGGGATTAATGGGGCACTCATTTTGAAGCTTCAGGTGACTGCTTTTTTCACCAGTCCTAATTAATGAGAAGGCTTTCCGCCCCCCCTATCAGGTTAACTATTATGCATGCTTCGGTTATATATTTAAATGATAAACAGATCAGTAGAAAATTCCTTGTCAGAAAGCTTGGAGTCTCTTGTCAGAGTCACATTTTTGTGCTGTTCAGTTGTCTTTCATGCCACCTCTGGATCTAAGAAATCCTTAATAGATGCAGTAGAGAGGTTCAAAGAAAGCAAAATAGATCTGTCAAGTTCCCTCTGAATGAGAGGCAGTTAATCCAGGCAACCTATGGGGAAAAATACAAACAAACAAACAAACAAAAAAACAACATAAACAACATTACATTGATGTCAGGAATCACGCTAAGTAAACCAAAGTTGAAATCAACGGGACTTTCCAGGTTAGAGCACTTTCAAACAGTTTAGATGCTGTTTCAATCACAGCTTTGCTTCAAGCAAAGATGCTTAGTGTAGCACAGATCTCTGACTTGAGAAGTTACACAATTAAAACTGTCCAGTTGCTACTGTTTTTAAGCCACCTGGTTTTACAACTAGAAAAAGGCATAAATATCTAGGTGAGGCTGGGACCCCACATCAAGGGTCTAAGCCCATTCTTATTGCTGTAACAATGTCCTTATTACAGCAAGAGTGACCACTGATGCATATAAAGCACCACTGTATAGACAAACTAAGTAATAAAATTCTAGCACCATTAGGAGACATATATGGGTTTCTCTCCTGGCCTTGTACAAATCACTGCCAGACTTGTCCTGACATCTTTGACATTTCTTAGCCAGATGTACAGATGCCAAGACAGCAAAAACTACAGCTGGAGGCCTGCAAGGAAAAACCGTGTTTTTCTGAAACAGGTGCATATGTGTATGTTCAAATATAGAGGATGATACACCAATCCTAATACATCACAGTTCCATTTGTCTGTCTTCCCCCTGTGGTTTTGGGAGGCCAGATTATGTTCTCCATCACCTCCAACAGGCTGAAGGGGCAATTTCTGCCTGTGCCATGCTGAAATTCACTCTCACGGTTATTTTTTGTAACCTGATATGTTCATACTCTTCATAATAAAGAAATATGGACACTGGAAATTGGAACATGCCCCACAGTTCCCAGAAGGTAGAATTCAAAGCACCTGCAATGCTCATAGCTGTGCTAGTTTTCTAATCAGGGGCTCACAATGGCACTAATTAGAATTGCTGATTAAGTCCAATTCTCAGACTACGGCACCTGGGTGCAAGTCTGGGCTTGTGTTTCTGACACCTGCAGGTCCTCCCAGCCTCTTCCTTTAGTTCAACCCTGCTCCCAGCATCTGGCTCTGAGCTCAGATCCAGTTTCTTTACACAGCACACACAAATGTTGGTTGAGTTTTGATTCAGACTCCTGGCATAGTTCCAGCTCTTCAGCAAACAATAACTAATTAAATTAATTAATGAAACAGAACACAGTATTAAGAATTTCACTTGAACACCACAGAATTGTTATTATAGATCTCATTCTCACAGCATTGTAAAGCAAGACTTTTAAACTACTTCTGTATTCTTTCCTTATTCCCAGAGGAAAATAAATTTAATAATTATTAAATGAAATACGTACATTATGGAGTTGTTCTTTTTTTTTTTTATTTTTCATCCAAAAAATGACCATTTCATAATTTACATATTCAACCTGAAAGTTGAACTTTAAATGATATTCACTGGGCAAAGCTGGTTTTGTCTGTTTGATCCATTAGGAAGGGGCATTGATGGACACCAGAGGGAGCTGAAGCCGGTCAGTTCATGTTTCTCCCACAGCTGGCAAATAGCAAACTCCCTGTGGTACCAAAAGTGAGTGCCACAAAAACAATCAATCAGAGCTGGAACACCTCTTCTATGAGGAAAGGCAAATTTAATAAAAAACACGGTGAGGAAAGCTTTGGGGAAATGAGAAAAAGACATGGGGAACTCACCCTCATCTTTCTTATGTACCTTTCACTCTTCCACCAAAAGTGTCACCCAATTGCCCAAAACTGTGTGAGTTGACCATGGCTGGCTGCCAGATACCCACCCAGGTGCTCTCTCACTCTCCCTTCTCAACACCACAGCACAGGGGGAGAAAACAAGAATAAAAAGCTCGTGGGTTGAGATGAAGACAGGAAGATCACTTATCAAGTACCATCACAGGCAAAACAGACTTAACTTGGGGAAAACCAATTTAATTTAAATTACAACAGAATTGGATGGTGAGGAACAAAGACACAGAAAACTAGAATACTTTCCCTTGGGCACCCACTTTTTTCTCCAGGCTTTAACTCGCTCTTTCATTCACAGCTCCTCTGTCCCATCAGTTGCTCCGTCCCTGCCTTGTGCTCTCAGAGACACTGAGCCTTTGGGTGCTATGGCAGTATATATAAATAAACTATGATGATATACATTAACCCTAAGTACTATCTCAGGCTGCTACTGTTTCAAATGTACAAGTAGAGCAATACATTAATTTGCCAGATATTTTCTTCTCTAAATCTCTTACCTGGTTTAGAACAAGTTAATTAAGGTATTTAAGATTCTGAACATGGTGGTAAAAGATCGTTGGTTTCTCTTGTTTACCCCACTCCCAATATAATTAGAGGTACTGCAAATGAATATAGTTTTGAAAAAAACATTGTGGAAACATCTGTTTTCTTTCAAGGTATCTTCACACACAGCAGATGAGACAGGCCATGCTGGTGTGCTTCAGAGATCAGACCAGATAATTTAGTTTAATGTTGCTGGTACAAATGGATCAACACAAGGGTCAGGAGGGTCTGTCACCTCTCAGATAGAGGGCACTGTATAACTTCTGTATCCTGCCTATTGAGATTGACCCCTTAAAGCAGGCAGTGCTGGCCAGAGACATGGACTTCAAATACATGTGTAATTACACTTCTTTTAAGAGAAGGGGCAATAAAATACTGTCTAAGCAAAGTTTAATCTTGGGCAAAGGAAGCTTCTGTGGTTCCTCCAGAGTCAGTAAGGTGGGACAGGCACCTTGGAAAGGTGGTTCATTCTGTGCTAACAGCCTCCATGATGGACCCTATGCACCTGATTTTTCCAAGTCTGTCTCTTCGAGTGAGTGACACCCAATCCCATACTAAGAATGCCACAGGCTTGAAGAACCCATTGCTTTCTTACAATCAGCATCCATACAATTACCTAAAAAGATTTCCTTCTTCTCCAAAATATTGTGTGTTCAACTTTGTAAATTTTTACAGTTGCTGTTACAATGAATACACAGAATAATTATTCTGCATTTGAAAATAATACAAGATGGCATGTTGACTCCCGCTGAATAGATACAAAAATATAATCAAGTACCTCTGTCAATTAACACCTTCTTAATCCAGTTTTCCCTGTTAAGGAATATAAGCTTTTGGGTTTCATTCAATCAACATAATAAACACTTATTACTGTGGTAGGTGTATGTAAAAGTAAGATGTATGGGTTTGTGTTACATTTGGAACCTTAGAAAATCTTTTCCTCTATAGTTTCTGTTTAGGAAGCTTTGGCTTGAATTTTCTGCAGTTTCTTTTATGTAGCACTGTCTAGGCTCAACTTCACTGTAGTCTTTGGAGTCAGTGAGATGAAAAGACTCGGCTGTGCCTGTATTCTGCTCGTTCTTCCTCTATTTTTTATTGCTGACCTTTCTAGACTGATGTTGGCTGACATACACAGACATAAAGTCACTCCCGGCTGTGTAGAGGCTCTGAGATTATGAAGGTATGAATGTCCTCACTCTTCAGATGCCCTCTTTAGTGCAGGAGCAGGGGGTAAGAGGAGACTCAGTCCCAACAATGACACCACCTCATCACTTAGCAGCATCTCACTGGGGACCCTGGACAAGAAACCTGACTGTGAGTCTTAAAAACTGGACTTGGCATGTGTAAAGCTTGACATGGGAAAATATTTCTTGACACTGTATAGTGTAAAAATGTCCCCTCTGAATTTCAGAGTGGAAAATTAAGTCATAGCTCTCCATGTCAAAGCATCTTGGCAGGATGTAATTACTATATTTGTGAAAAAAAAATTGCGAAAAAAAAGTGAAGTAAAAATGCTATAGAGTAGAACAAAATGATACCCACCATACTGTGGTTAACTATGAATCCCACATGGAGGAGAAAAGTTCAAGGAGCCAGAAACATAATTAAATACTTTTGTTTAACTTCAGCAGTATCAGTTTCCTTCTGAGATGTCTGTCTCTTAAGAGCCTCTATTCTAAACCTGAGCCCATTTAATGACAAAGTCGGAAAAAAGCCTACAAGAGTGTCTTCCCACTTGCTATTGCAGTTCCTCCCATATGCTCTGCTCCATCTTAAACTGCATTGACCTACCAGGTCCCACCCCACCCTCTGAGGACAACAGGGAGAAGGTGAAGCGGAGCTGGATGATTTCTGCCCTACAATACACAGCATGGATTGTATCAGGAGAACTCAAGTTTGTAAAACGTAGCTGACTGGAAAAAGAAAGCAGTGACCTGTTTCTAAACCATAACAACAGCTTTTTTTTTTTTTTTCTTAACAAACAGCATAGAAATATTGTTATGCCCAGTAGGCACAGAATAAAAGAAAATTGGTAAAGCATTATCATGTTATTGGCTCTCTGCTTTGCTTTCAACTTGCCCCCAAAATAGAACAGTAATAATTATGAGATATGCAAAGGAACAGTCAAAACAGATGTAAAAATAAAAGGGGAGATAAAGAAATAAAACCTGAAATGTGTTGAGAAGTTTGGCTCCTGTATAAACATTTGCTAATGCAGGCTGGCACAGCTGCTTACCCATCCTTGTACCGAAAGTCTAAAACCAGAATATTTACAGCAAGATACACTGAAAACATCTGGTTGTGCCACCAACACTGTGCACAGCTTAGACTAATTGCTATTTCCATATAAAGCGTATGAGGAGTACCTGAATACCTTATATATTGGGTTTGCATGGCCAGGTTTTGGTAGCAGGGGGACTGCAGGGGTGGTTTCTGTGAGAAGCTGGTAGAAGCTTCCCCATGTCCAATAGAGCGAACACCAGCTGGCTCCAAGACGGACTCAGCAGTAGCCAAGACTGAGCCCATCAGTGACAGTGGTATCACTTCACTTCTAAGATAACAAATTTATAGAGGAAAAAAAACCTGTGTAACTGCAAAGAAAGGAGTGAGAATATGTGAGAGCAACAACTCTGCAGACACCAAAGTCAGTGAAGAAGAAGAGGGAGGAGGTGCTCTAGGCACCAGAGAAAAGATTCCTCTGCAGCCTGTGGTGAAGACCACAGTGAGGCAGGTTTTCCCCCCGCAGTCCACGGAGGTCCACGGAGGAACAGATATCCACCTGCAGCCTGTGGAGGAACCCATGTTGGAGCAGGTGGATGTGCCCGAAAGAGGCTGTGATCCCATGGACAGTACATGCTGGAGCAGGCTCCTGGCAGGACCTGTGGACCCATGGAGAGAGGAGTTCATGTTGGAGCAGAGAATAGTGGAGGACTCTCCTGTGAGAGGGACTCCAGGCTGGAGCAGGGGAAGAGTGTGAGAAGTCCTCTCCCTGAGGAGGAAGGAGTGTCAGAAACAATGTGTGATGAACTGACCACAACCCCCGTTCCCTGTCCCCCTGCATTGCTCAGGGTGAGGAAGTAGAGAAATTGGGAGTTAGGTTAAGCCTGGGAAGAAGGGAGGGGTAGGGGAAAGGTGTTTTAAGATTTAGGTTTTGTTTCTCATTATCCTACCCTGATTTTGATTTGTAATAAAAACTGATTTCCCCAAGTTGAGCCTGTTTTGCCCATGACAGTAATTGCTGTATGATCTCTCTCTGTCCTTATCTTGACTCACGAGCCTTTTTTAATAATCTTTCTCCCCTGTCCAGCTGAGGACTGGGAGCGATAGAGTGGCTTCAGTGGACACCTGGTGTCCAGTCAGCAACAACACACCACACCTTATTAACCATCTGCCACTCAACCTGTGCCTTTTGCTACTAGCATTAAAAAAAAAATCAATGGGTTTGTAAATAGCAGGGGCAGAGTCAGTAGCCTGCAAATGGTCAGTCATAGGCCAGCCATTGGCTGCCCACTCCTGCAAAATTAATGCTCTTGACCTGGTGGGTTGTGCTGCCCAGGGGCAAAGATCATGGTTTTGGCTGCTCGTAGGGACCTGCACACCAGCGCACTCAGAGGAAAGACCCAGAGCGGAGGCCAAGAGGTCTGATGGGGTGTTTATCCTCCCAAAAAGCAGCCATGACTACCTGATCACAACACGGTTGAAAGCATGAAGTAAGAAAACTCCGGTCATTAGCCTCTGAAGCTATCCTGGTCATGAGCTCCAAGTTCACAAATCCCTGCAGCATCCAGGACAGGAGCTAAGCAAAAGCTCCAGCCCTGCTGCTCTCAGCGCAGGCGGCATGGATCTGAACAGGATGCGCATCTTTGACTGAGTTACAGCGCCCATAAATAAACTTCTGCAGAAACAGACCCCAAGAAAGAAATCTTGGCCCATAGGGAAGATAGCTCCCATTGTCTGACCAATGCAGAGATGGAGGAGGATGGAACATGAGGAATATATTTGTATGAGGCTGGAAACAGATGTGGTTCTTACAGTTACTACGTAAAACTGGCGTGAACAGCAACCTTCTGATATGCACAGCTGTCCCAAGAAATGCTGCAGGGCAGGACTGGCAAACCAGACACAGCTTGGCTGAGGACTTCCCTGGGAGAAGAGACACCACCTCAGTTGATGCCAGGGCTGTACACTGCCAAAACTGAGTTCCACAGATTAAGCAAATACAGTGCTGGAAGGGAAGAAGGTGGGAATATCTTCTTGAGAAGCCCAAATCATTACAAAGACCTTCTTCCAACAGTGATGGAAGTTGAAAGCTGATACTAGAACATGAAAAAAAACCCAATAAACCTCTTGGAGAGGGTAACATACAATTGGAATTAATTAAAACTGGTGGAGAAGTGCTCACCCAGGCATGTGATTATTTTGTTAATGTGATTTGGAAGACTGAGAACGAAGATTTGGATACCCTCCCCAACGACGTCTATTCATAATGGAGCAGACCCAGCTGTTCAGGGAAATTGCAGCATAATCTCATAGTTGGCAGATCCTATGGAAAAGTTGCTGTATAACATGAAGAGGACAGTACTTCAGATAGATAACTTTCTGCCTGACAAGCATTTAAGACTTAGGCAGAGAAGAAAAAAGGTGGAGAAAATGTTCATTCTATACTTACTGGAAAATGATAGGAAGGCAGTTCTTATTCATTTGTAAAACTGAAGTGATCTGAAAATATTACAGGCTTTTGTACAGTGTGATACTGTAGCATTTCCAGAATTTCAGTAATGCATTTACAGTCAATAAATTTTAATCTTTTCATTATTTACATTATTATCTCTATAAATATAGATTTAAAAGCTGGGATAGAAAAGCTAATGGTAAGGACTGAGAGGTTTCATATGCCACAGCAAAGCTTCTCAGTTATATTTTATATTTTGCTCACCAGTAAAGCGTGTTTTAGTTCATTCAAATTATCAATGAACTTACGCTGGTTTATCAAATTAATTTTGACAAAATTATTATCAACAAAACAGATTTAAAACATTTGCCAGGTTTAGTTTAAATTTTACTAAATTAAGCTTTTCTCCTTTAGAGATCCAATTAATATTCCAAGATCAAATTTTCTTCATGATTACATGATTTAAAAGTTTTTAAATGGCAAGTCAGGTGACACAGAAAGGTTACTTCCTCTACACAAATTAGTATGTTCTTTTCCCAGATAATGGGGTGATAACAACCCCAGTGGAGGACTCTGGTTCTTGCTTTCACTGGGCCAATGAAGAGACATTTCTTTTTCACTGTTTGCCCTGGGACATTATTTCCCCTTTACATCTAGTTGCTATGTCATATGAAGGCTATTACACACAACAAATGTGCCAGTTACGGCAAGATACCCGCATGGCTGCTCACCAAGCTCCCGACCTCCTGAAAACTGAGCTCATGGTCGATTGATGGTGTAGCCAGAGGAGGACTGCTGAGAAGGATTCAGCCCAGGTCCTGCCTACCACCAGAAACAACCAGAAAGCACCCAAATCATAGTACAGACTCATCCTCTAGGTCCTGGGCATTTGCTTCACTCTCTTTCCCCAGGGATTTTAGGGCCAAGCCTGCAGTAATACAATATTATACAATATTATATTATTATTATACAATATCCCCAAGACATCACTGGGAAGCAGCACAACCCCCTGTTTGCTGGAAATCACAGCCACAAAAATCTCTATTGAAAGCACCAGCCAAAAGTAGAGGTGCAAAAGCAAGGTTGTCCCCTGATTTCCCCAGGGGAGGGGAGGTGAACGATTGTCTCTCCATGACCTGAAGCAATAGGACTGAAAATTCAGATGCCAGCATGAACCCCCAGCCCTGGAAATTGCTGTAGCTCCTGGCAGTATCACAACATGGAACCACCATGGAAGTGCAACTTTCCTTCCTGAAAAAAATGAAAACATAGAAAAGATGCTCCACGTTAGACGTACTTATATATATCCTTAATTGCCCCTGCATTGGAATGGGAGGACATCAGCACATCATGGAGATGCACTGGTTTTTCTTTGGGTCAACACCCCTTTTCAGCACTGAAGCGTTTTATCTCACAGGCCCTACTGTGGTTGGGAAACAGCCACAACCACATCTAATTGCTGTTGGCTAAAGCAAGCTGTGGCTGCTTGGTCTCCTTGGGGAACAGCTGCACAACTTCTCCTGCTGTGGCAGTGGCAATGGTGGTGCAAAGAACAGAAATATTTGTACAGCTCCTTATTGCACCTCCAGTTACACTGTGGGGATCAGTATGTCTTCAATGCAAAGAGATAAAAAAACTTCAAGATAATGTGTATTAATAATTTCCTTTTCATATGAAACTTGTAAACGTGTGGGTTTGCGGGTGGGGTTTTTTTGGTCAAAGCTGTATTTTGTAATACAAATCCGAAGAGCTACCCTAATAATTTATTACCTGTGAGGGCTGAATTCCCAAAGCACATTATGTGGAAAGGATCCTGCTTACTGCTATTTCAAAGGAGTACGGGATTTGGGATTAAAGATTCTCATTATCAAAACTGACAAATTATTTTAATTATTAACATCAATCAAGTCTCCACAAGGCATAAGCCTTAATAGTTGTTTTTCAAGACTTCTTTCTTAACATTTCCATTTGCTTTCAAATGTTCACTGTTAGATAAAGCAACATAGTGTGATATAAGTAATCCTATTAATCAGATCCCCCTCATAAGGCTCTGATCATCTTAGCAATGGCAACCAGGAATCTGATTTGATAACCACAGCAACCATCTTGAACAAATGTCTGGTTTTATTTCAGTTCCAGATAAGTACACCTGGTTAAAGGTATAGGAACAGCTCATACTGTCTAAGGCACAATACTATTTAATTCAGGACTTCAAAGTAAAACAAACTGTAGAACCTCAGGGAGAGCAGCTGTGAAGAGAGACAGTATTAGACAAGGGCATCCCGGCTGTTTGAGTAGTAAGAGCTGGTAAATCAAGCATGGCAAGAGCTCAGCCCAGAGCTCCTGTCCACGTAGATCTATAATGCCATAGCCATGAGTAAAACACAGGCAGTACAAGAAAAGTTTGAATCGAAGGGCCAAAGAAAAGAAGTTTATCACTGATCACCCCAAAGCACCACAGAGTAAAAAAAATGGCATAACACAAGCAGTAACGAAGTTTTCTTTGGAGACAAGTATAGTGGAACCCAACAGTAGAAAAATGATGCATCAACCCAAGTCCATGCTGCCCACCTGTCATGGATGGACATGTTACCCCAGGGCTGACTGCAAACACAAGGCATGGGGACTGCCCTCTGCACTCTTCCCTCTGACCCTGGATCCTAGCAGAGCCACTGTTGGGGACAGTGCCACTAATGTAAATAGGAGACAGTAGTGAAGGTGAGAGATGCACCATTAACTCATATTGTTCTCCTCCATCAGAAGGGAGGGAGCAGCAAAGGGATCCAGCCCATCCTTTCTGAGCACCTTCACCCTGGAGAGCCCAGCAAGCAACTTACTACATCCCCCTCTATCCAACAACATGAACTGCAGTTTATGATATAATCTGCAACAGCTGGATGTGCTGGGCCCCAAAACACTGCTTAATTTACAGCACAAAATCTCGACATAGAAAGGGGATTGTGAAATGTTTCCAAAATGATCACTGTTTGGTTGGGGTTTTTTTAGCTAAGACTGCTAAATCTTTCCTGTCTTCCAAGAAACATCTGGGAGACAGAAAAGAAATATATTTAGTCATAACACTCAAACATAAAAAAGTTCATAAATTTACTTCCTATTGAACAAAACCCAGAAACTCAGAAGCTTTGTCTACTCCAGCAAATTTACCCATTGCTGATAAAGCAGTTACAACTGATGCTGAACTCAGTTTAACTTCAAGTGTAGCCAAGGGTAAACTGTCTTTCCACATCATTTTCTGTATTCTACTGAATTCAACTGCAGGTAAATGTGCCAATTCTTAACTGGATACCTAAATATGAATTTAGGGCCCTAATTTTACATTGCTAGGCTTGCATGTTTCAGTTTGAACAACCACCACTTTTGTAATGCCATCAAGCTTTCAAAAACATCACTGCAGTCAAACTTTGGGAAACATTACTGCAGATACATAGAGGTAACACATAAGTAACTGTCAAAGCAAATGTAAAGCATTATCAGAAAATCTGCTTATTTGCTTTAACTCCAGTAATTTGGGTCTTCCATAATTTGATCTACATTTCCAAAGTATTTTTCCTTGTGACTTGAGACCTAAGGGGGTGTGGGGGGTGGGGGGAGTGGAGGGGTTGAGGACAATTTGCTTTAAATAACAGTGGCAAGATGAAAAGATGAAAACTATGATAAAATTCAGACTGGGTTCTGGACTAGAGGACCCTGGTTCCATCAGTTACAATGACCGACTAAAGGGCATAAAGCTCAGTGTGCTTTTAATCACAGTTATATTTTCCTACCAGGCTCTGCAAAGTACATGAAGTACAGGTGTAATTCCAGCTGTTAGGAAGACCGAAGGGACATATATAATTATTTCACACACACCACTCTTACTGTCCGAGAAGCTAGAAGTTCAGATGCCACCCTGCCCACTGAGCACCATGCATCTGTTGTAGCTGAGGGCTCACCAAGGGCAAACTGGCAAGGAAGCTTGCATTTAAGACCACCAAAGGCAGAATGCAAAATCTTATTCAGAAAGGTCAAGCACAACTAATTCATTACCTGCCTGCTGTTACTGATCCTGAAAGTGTACTGTAAGTACTTCACAGTGACCATTGCTTTGTTAACAATTGCATTTGTTCTGCTTAAAAAAATTTTTATATATGCTCAAAAAGCATTTACAGCAACTTGTCTGTCAAAAGATTGCATCCCTATTTTCATAAATTAACAGAAATTTGATTCATTTTTAACACTCTATCAGCTTTATGCTCATATTTATTTTTTATATTGTTAATTAGCACTCACAGTTGGGCATCTTTTGTACGTATCAGGTACAGATCAGCTGAATGAAAACCATCAAGCACTCATCCCCTCAGCCCAAGGAGAAAGGGATGTCTCTTTCAAGCTGCGTGCCTCAAAGTAGTCCCACTCCCTACTTACCCTAACCATGCAACTGTCTTCCCTCTGAAGTTGGGAAGAGGTTCAGGCTTTGCAGCATGTGCTGAAGATTCAGGTGGAACACACAAATTAACTCCAAAGAATGGGGTACTGCAAAGGAAGCACACACATGTTTCCTTCCTTCTTTTTCCAGTTTGACTGTGTTTGCAAACTGAAGGGAGAAGGATGTAGTCTCCCAGGGGACTGCTCAAGACTTTCCAGCTTTGCTGGTGGAGCTGGTTGGAGGACAAGTGCTGGTGGAGGACAAGCTGAACATGAGTCAGCAGTAAAGGTTAACCACATACAGGGCTGCATTAGCAAGAGAGTGGCCAGGGTCAAGGAACTGAACCTTCCCTCTGCTTGGCATATGAGGCACCTAGAGCACTGTTTCCAGGTGTAGGGCTTCAGTGTGCTGATACTGAGAGGATCCAGAGGAGGGCCACAAAGATGGTTACAGATCTGGAGTGCATGGTGTATGAAGAGAGGCTGAGAGATATGGTTTGGTTCTCAGGTCATTCAAAATACTCATCTTGTATCTATATACTAAACTAAAGCTCTTAGCAGTGACTAGGAGTCCCACGATACTGCAAACACCTGTGAGAAAAAATTGAAGGTAAAAAAGGCTCCTTATTCTAAAGATCAGCCCTGATGAACCTGGTACGTGAATGCTACACTGAGATCTTTCTTCATCAAAAAGTGTCAGAGAAGCATGACATGAAATTCTCTCAGAGAAACACCTTTGTCAGTATATTATTCCTGAGAGAAAATTACATTTCCTTGTATATGTTAAATTAATCATTCTTCCAGTGACACACAGTGAATAGACTCAATTGCTCACCTTTGCATAGCAAGTACAAGTTTTATGCAAAATTCCATAACAACTTCTTTTATTCTACCTGATTCACCAGCACATTCCTTCAATCTAACCTTAGATTCCAATTCTATTAGAATCCCAAATTCTGTGTTACGAGGGAAATTATATATGTTACTGAATGGGAAGTCTTTTCTGGGAGAAAAATGCGCTGAAATTCAAAACTAACTGAAGAAAATTAAGCAAACTGTTTCAGTCTGTAAGAAGGAGAAAAATCAATTCTACAACTACCTTTACCACTTGCAAAATGTATTTCTTAATCTGAATAAATAGCTGAATAAATAGGTAAATAAATAAATACAGGGGATAGCAGAACAGTGACTAATTCTGCACAAATGCAGAGTTGGAGATGGCCAGGCTTTGGTCTAACTTGGAGCAGGAGAGCCATCCCATCTGCCCTTTTCCCCATAAAAAACCCTGTAAATCTACAAGCAAAAATTCTTGTCAGTTGGCTTCATTCAACCTCAAGATCCAGCAAGCAAGTAGTCAGTAATAATCTCTCATCGCGTCCTTAATTGGGAAGATACTGTAGATGTTTGGAAACGGTCATAAAAAGAGATGGCACTGAACAACAGCAGATATCAATTTACTTACGTGCTCTCAAAAGCCTACAGAGGTAATGGAGGAATGAACTATCTGATGTGTTGTATTAACTGCATTTAAAAATATATGCCACACATAAAAGTTGTTTTGAGTGTTAGGCAGATCATAATACAACTCCTGGTAGTAGAAATGTTACAGGAAAACTGAAGATTACTTTGCTTGAAACTGGAGAGATCTGGAGCTCACATACAGCTTTGAGCATGCCAGTCTTTGGAGGCTCAGTAAGAAATTGGAAGACATTAAGAAAAAAGCAAGATAAATGCTCAATAGGATAGCAGTGTCCCATAGTTAACCACCGCATACCACTAAGGTCGTTAATCAAACATTCTACTTAGATTTCATAAGGAGACATGGAACTACCACTGCATGTTTTAAGAACATTTTAGACAAACTCCTCTTAGAAATTATGTGATTCTGGATTATTTTGCCTTGAAGAAGAGGAATGGATAATGTGACCTCCCTCCCAGTCATATTTTCTAACTCATCTATGAAGTTTCAGGAAAGAAAACAATAAAAGAAACTAGTACATGCAGTGGATTAAAAAAAAAAAAAAAAGAAAGAAAGAAAAAAAAGACTATGGGAACTATCAGCTCCTGTCCAGCAAATTCTCCCATACATGCTGAACTTTATTATCTTAAGTCATCTTAGAGATGTCAAGGGGATGACTCAGAAGAGTAAAATTATGCACACGCCAAAGTGTTTGCACTCTGAGTGCCATAACTCTCACTTCTGTACAGCATGAGGAAAGACGACTGTTCACACTTCCATGCTGTCTGTATGAGAGTTTTCAAATCAAAATAATTCATGTCTGGAAAAGCCTGGCTAGTGAAGAGCTCTGTTAATTTGTACAAGAAACATTTGTAGGACTTTGGACATAGAAAAAGCAACAGGGCAATGAATCAGTAAACTTTCTAATGCTTTTGTACATTCACTTGGAGCGTATGGAGGTAAAATAATAAGGAAGATTTAGTGTCAGAAGCTCCCACTGGTCAAGATGTCTTGACACCAAATATTTTAGGATACTGGCAAATTCTTACCATGGTCTCTGAAGAGACCTTGATGGTCTCAGTCTCGCAGCAAACCGAGGTACACTTGTAGAATATTATAGAAGACATTTATCTTGTCAAGAAATGGAAGAGTCAATGTGATACTTTGGGTGTATAAATTCAACTGTTTACAGACTTTTTGAGTGGGGTGCTCCTCAAGCTGGGATCTCTGAGAGCTGTCATCTCGTCAAAGTAAAGATAGTACATGTGATGACATAGTACTAGGGATCTTGTTGGAATGCTTACACAAAAGGAACAATAGAGACTGTTAAGTCACACCTGGTTTGTTTCTATCAGACTAATATGCATTATGTCAGATAACCACTTTAATATCTTGCATAATTGCTTAGAGGATTGAATCTGAAAAAGAAATAGCAGTTAAATTGGTCTGTCTAACAGACAATCCTCCTAAAGTAACACTATTAGTGGTAACNTAGATATGGAAAAATTAATGGCTTCTTCATCTTGTCTCATTGTTTACTTACAGTAACTTGTATGAGGCAATAAGGGCATATAAATATCTAAAAGTAGAAGAAATGAAATACCCTCTTGCCAGGAGTAACAGTCTGAAAAAGCAGCATGTCTCTTGGGTATCCCACCCTTCTGAAAATGAGATATCTTTCAAGAAAGTTTCCACTGGTTAACTGACAACGATGGCATAAATACAATACAATAACTGCAAGAGTGCATTTTTAATAACTCTGCGGTTTGTATTCTTTTATTTGGCAAACCTTCTAAATACCATTGTGGCATTATATTAAACTATCTCACAAGGACTCAATCAGCTAATGTATTATTGCTGGGCTTGAAAAAACATAAAGACAACCTATTCATAAATAGCTTCTCTGTGTTCAGTGTATTAACTTCTTTATTTTTCCAAGGAAGGAAGACTGTTGCCAAAAACCATACACCAGTATCATTTGGGAAATGTTTTGTCGCGCTATCTGATCTGCAGAGATGTTAAATCTGTACTACAAATACATAGTCAACAATTTATTGGAAGGTGGAATCCGTTGTCTATTACACAAATACATATATGGTTGATAAGACATGCCATAGCAGCTGTTGTGGAGATATTCCCGCATAATTCACTCAGTGCAAGCAACATATATGCAGCTGCCACCTTCCTAGTGAAAAATCTTGGAAAGCCTGCCTACAGAAGTCACTGCACCCAACCATTAGCCATGCTGCCATTTTGAAATACCTTTTTCCCCCTTTGCCTTCATGGCACTCAAAAGCTTCATCTTATACTAACTGCAGTCAAGCTGCAAAGCAGACTGCTTATGTAGGAATTCTAGCCTGTGGTGAATTGCTGTGCACCTGGAAAATTCGGAAGCTGGGAATAGCCACATGAAAGGTTTTCTTCAATCATTTGCACAAAAGTTAAGTTTAAGTGGCTAAACTATATTTTCAGGAATGATACACTAAATAGTAAATTTCAGCCTAGAGGTTTTTTGGGTTTTTTAATGAATGAATACAAACCATTTACAGAAGGTTTTTCTAAAGACAGAGATAGATCCTTCACTGTGCACGTCAGTGGGCATTGCCATAATGCAAAACCAGGAGGTTACAAGCTGTGGTGACATTTGTGCAGATCTTAAATCCTTGTAAAACCCATTCAAGGCCTTAATTACTTCCTCTGTAATACTTGTATACCTAATCATGCTTCAACTTTCATCTCCTATCCTTTGTCTCCCATAGTCTTAACATCTAATGTTCTTTTCAAAGCACAAGCAAGCAGAAAATTCTTTTATCTTATCCTTGGGGAAATTGCAGGGCATCAACCAGAGGTAACAAAGTCCGTTCAGCATCTATCCTCTTTATTAACTGAGAAATACCATCCTGTTTCATAATTTGCAGGAGTGGGCAAAAATCTAGTGGGGTGAGCACATAAGGGATCAGATGGTGTCTCTCATCTAATCTCTGCTGCGTGACATGAAGCCTATGCCCCAGTCATAGACATGAAAGCAAAGACTATACAACTGCACTGGTAGAAACTGAAATGCAAAGTTTTCTGCACTGTGGTTTTACTGTACATACTTATATTTTTAGGGTGTTTTTTTATGGTTATATGATTTAGCAAGAACTTTTTATATTAAAACACAAGGCTTGTTTTAAATCAGCTTGCAGAAACGATGACGAAGCACAAGGTACAGGTCTCAGAATTGACAGGCTATATGCATTAGGGCAGACTTGATTTGGGTTCTGTGAACCAATTTTGAGGATAAAGGGAATATCTGATCACAGAGTCCATAGCATTTGATCATACAGTGGAATCTCATCTACAGAAAGACATTACGTGTTGACACCAAGAACCTGGATAAATTGAAGCATCTCAGTTCCTGAGAAAACAAGCAGAAACATGTGAAATTAAGGTATAAGAATGTCTGATGTCCACTCACAGCACGAAGTTGATGTGCTGCCTGCACAGGCAATAGCAGGTGGTGATGTTCCTGATGCAGCACAAACCATTATGAATTCCCCAGTCTTTGATAATTTGACTTTGCTAATTCCTTCCCAGTCCAGAATCTGGTTAAGATTTGGAAGCTGAGCATATCAACAAACACTCATCAGCCACGTAACCAAGAAATAAGATTGTTTGTACCGTTGTCTCTGCTACTTGTACCCCATCTCCATGAGTGTTTCATCTCTGATTGTCTAGAGAATGCAAAATCCCCACAAGTTAAAGCAAGCCTGCATACCTTTATTCTCACACCCATCAAATACAAATAAATCCATAAAAAAACCCCAAACCAACCAAACAAAAAAAAGTAAATTGCGTGTTAGAGGGAAAATGCCACCAGATCAATGAAGCCTATTAGCAGAAGTCCTATATCATAATTACATCAAGGGATTTAAAAGACTAAGCTATTATACGCCTGTATTTGTGTATTACTCTTTGGGAATGACTAGGCATCTCAGTACTCAGGGATCACTTGGAACAATCTAATTTTATCTTCCTCTGACTTTAAATATTGCAGTGAGGATGGTAGAAGAAAACACTTGTGGGCAGACTTAAACACAGCAGCTATAAACTGGGTAAGTAAGGCAGGGCTTACATGAAGTTCAAAT
>VZTM01028827.1:26344-75392 GCA_013400555.1 Jacana jacana
TATCCTTTGTCTCCCATAGTCTTAACATCTAATGTTCTTTTCAAAGCACAAGCAAGCAGAAAATTCTTTTATCTTATCCTTGGGGAAATTGCAGGGCATCAACCAGAGGTAACAAAGTCCGTTCAGCATCTATCCTCTTTATTAACTGAGAAATACCATCCTGTTTCATAATTTGCAGGAGTGGGCAAAAATCTAGTGGGGTGAGCACATAAGGGATCAGATGGTGTCTCTCATCTAATCTCTGCTGCGTGACATGAAGCCTATGCCCCAGTCATAGACATGAAAGCAAAGACTATACAACTGCACTGGTAGAAACTGAAATGCAAAGTTTTCTGCACTGTGATTTTACTGTACATACTTATATTTTTAGGGTGTTTTTTTATGGTTATATGATTTAGCAAGAACTTTTTATATTAAAACACAAGGCTTGTTTTAAATCAGCTTGCAGAAACGATGACGAAGCACAAGGTACAGGTCTCAGAATTGACAGGCTATATGCATTAGGGCAGACTTGATTTGGGTTCTGTGAACCAATTTTAAGGATAAAGGGAATATCTGATCACAGAGTCCATAGCATTTGATCATACAGTGGAATCTCATCTACAGAAAGACATTACATGTTGACACCAAGAACCTGGATAAATTGAAGCATCTCAGTTCCTGAGAAAACAAGCAGAAACATGTGAGATTAAGGTATAAGAATGTCTGATGTCCACTCACAGCACGAAGTTGATGTGCTGCCTGCACAGGCAATAGCAGGTGGTGATGTTCCTGATGCAGCACAAACCATTATGAATTCCCCAGTCTTTGATAATTTGACTTTGCTAATTCCTTCCCAGTCCAGAATCTGGTTAAGATTTGGAAGCTGAGCATATCAACAAACACTCATCAGCCACGTAACCAAGAAATAAGATTGTTTGTACCGTTGTCTCTGCTACTTGTACCCCATCTCCATGAGTGTTTCATCTCTGATTGTCTAGAGAATGCAAAATCCCCACAAGTTAAAGCAAGCCTGCATACCTTTATTCTCACATCCATCAAATACAAATAAATCCATAAAAAAAACCCAAACCAACCAAACAAAAAAAAGTAAATTGCGTGTTAGAGGGAAAATGCCACCAGATCAATGAAGCCTATTAGCAGAAGTCCTATATCATAATTACATCAAGGGATTTAAAAGACTAAGCTATTATACGCCTGTATTTGTGTATTACTCTTTGGGAATGACTAGGCATCTCAGTACTCAGGGATCACTTGGAACAATCTAATTTTATCTTCCTCTGACTTTAAATATTGCAGTGAGGATGGTAGAAGAAAACACTTGTGGGCAGACTTAAACACAGCAGCTATAAACTGGGTAAGTAAGGCAGGGCTTACATGAAGTTCAAATCTGGCTTCTTCAAACTCTGTACTGAAGAGAATTTATATGAGTAGTCCAATAAGGACCTGTGTACAAAAATGCACCAAAATCAAGCACTGAAATAATTTTAAGCAACAGATTAATTCATACGAAATGAAGTCTCTTCAGAGGTACTTTGGGGAGAAAATGCCTACATTTGTTCACCAGATTACTTGTTAAACATAAACTGCCCTGCTTTAGCTGTAAGACTACACTGTGCTCCTATGGGAAGCATATGTGAGTTCTTTTGTAAAATAGCTCTTGTCACTAAAAAATGGTATCTTTGGATCAGGTTTTGCATATAAAAAGAAGCTATCTGTGCAAATTATCCTATGTGAACTGTGTCACTTTGTTTACACAGAACGTCCCATTTAATTTTTTTATAATGAACGGTATTTCAAATTCATCATGTCAGAGAAAGATACGACAATTATACCTTTCACTTGCAATTACTGCTATTTGTGCAAACATTTTCCACCCATTTCTTTTAGCTGTATTGTTTTATAAGTAAAGTTGGCAAGATTTTTTACAAATAATAAAAATGCCCCTTGCCACCTAACTTTTCATAAAATACAGTCATTTATGTTCTCATAGCACAGCTCTCTTGGTGAAATTACATACTTCCTATTAAAAAGAATATTAAGCCTCTAAGAAAAAAATAATAAATAGAAGAAAGTGGTATGGTAGTACTTCCAGCCTACACCTAGATTAACAAACATGGGTAGTAATGCTCCTGGGCAGTGGTGCCAGCTACCTTGGGATGGCCCATCTTTACGCTTCACAACATTTTCATTCACTAAAAGAAGGTAGACACTTGCAACTGCATCTTTGAATGTTCAAATTTTGGAGATACTTTAGGGCAGTGTTTGTGAGAGTGTCAACCATCATGGGCCAAAGAAAGTCAGCTGCCCCTCTGCCAGGTGGAGATCAAGCCTGAGTGTTCAGGAGGGCTCCCTATTTAGTTTACCTGCATAGATGTGGCTGAGGGATGATACATAAGAAAATGTAGCCAAGAAAACTGTAGCTTTATGGAATCCTGTGGAAAACATCACTGAACTCCTGGGCTCCCAATCCCAATGAAATAAGTCTAAAAGACAGCAATTAGCCACAAAATAGTAATAGCTGCTGTCTTCTTCAGACCCTGTTCTTCCTGAAATCTGAAATGCTTTTTCTCTATCTTCCAGCCTCTTCACTCTGGAAAACAATTTATATAAGAAATACTCCAGTGAATAAATTTTTAAAAACCTATCTTGTCAGCGCAATCTTCCAGATAGCAGTTGTGTCTCTTCTATGTCACCTTTTGCAGGGTACCAAAGCCGAAGCTACATGCTGCAGGGAAGGGACACAGTGCCTGGAGCACTCCAGCACCTTCTGGATCAAAATTATGTTTTCTACCCAACGGTCTAGAGCACTGCACAGAGCAGGCTTTCATCCTCCAGATGCACCTGAGCCTTGCAAAAGTTCCTGGCAGAGATGTTTGCAGCAAAACATCTGCTGCCTCTGAAGAACAAGTTTTCACCCCTCTGGGGTTACTAAAGCAGATTAATATTATTCTTTTTTTGTCAAAATCATCCTGTTACCCTATTAAAATTCTATAAATATTTTGTAGGAAAGTTTCTATCTTGTGTTTTCCTAAGTAGAAAAGAGAAGGAAGCAATGACAATGATAAGTAAGTGTAATTATTTTAAAAACTTATTCAGTAGAGAAGAGAAGAAGGAAGCAATAACAATGATAAGTGTATTTTTTAAAAACTAATTCTGAAGAAGTATTTGAAGAATAGATTAAAAAAATTCTAAAGATTTTTTTTTTCACTTAATACAGTCAATATGTTTGACTGTTTTTCTTTGACATTTCAGGACAAAAGTGTTTGAGTCAGCTGGCATGAAGCCACACCATGACCTACAAAGAAAGTGCAGACTGTAGTTATAAGCCTTGTCCCACAACAGACATGAGGACAATATCAGAGTGCCAAAGAATATTTGCCCAGATAGCAGAAGGAAATATAAAGGAAAGTCAGAAGGCAGGAAACAGTTAATAAATCTTCATGGAGAATGGGATTATACAAAATAAAAGAGAAAAAGTGTTGAGAAATTAGTTTTTTGCAATGAAAGCAAAAATAAAATCAATAGTAAAAAAAAATGGAATTGGCTGGAAAACAGGAAAGCAGCAGAGAAGTATAATCATTGAAGAGGAGGAAATTGCCCTCACTTGCAAGTAACAGCTCTGGCCTTTTTCAGACAGAACTGGCACTCCCAGGAAACTCTTGGAATTTCAGGAAAGTTGAAAAAATGAGAGAAAAGCACAACATATGCAATCAAGAGTAAAGAAGTAAGCATGGATTTAGGGTATATAACACCCTATTACATCTTGTTTCCTAGCACTTTGCTAAAAGGACGCTCGGGGGTGTTACTGAGAAATTCCTCACTTTCTTTGCTCCCTTACAGAGTTCTTCTGCTTTAATTCACTGCCTCTGCAATGAAGCCTGGACTGTGCCATTTGCACCTATCTGCAAACCTAAGGAGAAAGCTGCTTAGCTCAGGGAGGTTCTCCAGTGGGTTCTGCCTGCTATCCCCCACAAATAAACAACCTTGGTGGTTTGCTTCACCAGCTCCCAGCCAACCTGGCCTAGTCCTGACCTCCCTGGCAGGAGGAATATTACGGTCAGCCAAGTCCTGTTTGATCAGTGGAAGATTATGCTAAGAGCTTTCCTATCTGAATACAGAATGTGAGCATTCAGGCTGGCTTCTGTCTTCCTGTTGTAATTACTTGATAATCATCAGCAGCGCACACTCCTTCTATAGACATCTATAGACACCTCCCAAGCAAAGGGTCTGAAGCTCTCCTATCATCAGCCTTTTCCACATCCCTGGAAAAGTGATCACTTGGTGAGAAATTGTGGCATGAAGCCATCATCCTTATCAAATACTATGGGATATTTTTTGAGAAACACAAATGGAAGCAAAGTGATTAGCCATGGCTGTGCTCTACAGAAATAATACTGCTTCCTTCTGATAAGCAAAGTTACTGTTTTGAATGTGACTTCACCTTATTCTGTGCTCTTACACAAATCAGGGATGTTATCTTGGAGACAAGGACAATAATAAAAATAATCTATTCCCATTATTTTCATGGTATCAATGTTATCTTGCTTAAAAACAGAAAGTTTTACAAGTCTGATGTCACATCTGGCTTTGGTGGGATCAGGCTGTGTCCGGAGATGTCCTTGTTCCAGCACTTGCTCTCTGTGCTAGTCAGTAACCCTGTAACATTGCATTCTCACCCTTATGGATGAATAGCAGAGGAAACAGCTAAAATCTGAGTTCTCGTCAGCTGAAAATGCATCCTCTTGAACTAACTGATTATAGAGCGATTGTGATGTAATGCAATCAAAGGAAGGCCCATGCAATCTTAAGGAGGCATTTCCAACACAGATTCACAAACACAAGTGTCTCTGTGTAAAGCATTGGTGAGGTATCAGGCAACCCAACTGGCAAGTCACACTCACTGTAACGCATGGGTAATGGCACCTGAGGTAATTGAGGGAGAGGAAAACCTGTTTCAGCAGAGGAGAAAAGAGAATGTGGCTTGTTCAGTCTAGTCAAACAAAAGCTGAGAGAGACTGTTCTCTCTCTAGGGAAGCATAAAGGGGTTAATCTAATACATACTATGAGAAAGGTAGCTGAGAAAAGGTGTTTAAATTTAGGTCACAAGCAAGTAAGTACCACCTAGCAGTCAATATATCTAGGTAGAAAGTATAAGACAATTCCTAGGCTTTAAAGCAGAGAACTTCTGTTACCCAGGTACTTCTAAAATGTGAGAGGGGAAAATGCTGAAAGAATTGCATGATGTGGAGTTTGTGGCAGGACTCATGGGTCATAAAGAGCCCTCCAGATAAAAAGTAAGTGTCACAGTAATGGTCCACTAAGAAAAAGAACAGACAATTTTATTCTGCTATCAGGGGTCCTTTCCCTTCACCCACCACCAACCTGTAGACATAGCTCCTGACGGGAGCAGGGCTCTCTCGGCATGAATGTGTTTGGGAGCTCACTTTTTTGTACAGCCAGTACACAGCTCTCTTGAACAGTTAAGCAAGACTTAGATTTGGGTTCTCTCTCCACACAGAGTCAAACTGCAGCTAAGCAAACACATTGGTATAATCCTTCCCCATTATTGGAAACAATTATTTCCTACAAGAAGTCACCCCATTTTCTTTTTCTGCCCTGTTTGGAATTTATGCACACACACCCCAAATGAAATCAAAGCAACATACTTAAACGGAGTAAATTTGGGAAGAAGGATTTCCTAGCTGGCAGCAATGTTTTATAAGGGGCTAGACCACAAAGCCACATGGAGAAGCACCTTATGCAAATGGGACTAGTCAAGAAATAAGCATAGCTCAGTGTAAGCCTTTCAGAATGGAACATATAGGGCTTTTAGTAAAAGAGAGGGATAACACCATCGTTTATTTGAAATATGGAAGGCAACTGAAAAGCGTGCTTAGAAATATCCAGCATTAAAAAAAAAAAAAAAGTCTAATCCCATTAATCTGAAAAGACCTCAGAGATCAGCTATGACACATACAATCCAGCACAGAAGAATATCATGACACACATTACAGATATTTCGCTGAGAAGTACAGTCCAGCGTGAAGGAATTATTTAAAATGTTGCAATGCAAAGCTGAGGTTTGGGGGTGCAGAGAGAGATTCACCTTTTTATCTTTAGTGATACTGGGCTTGGCTCCACCTCAGTCTTTGTTGAAAGAGGTAACTTTAAGGTGTGCTAAGTAATTAATAAGATCAGATCCTTTACTGCTGTAGCCCCTTTTAATCATTGTTGGGGTATGACTCACAAGAGGCAGATGTCTTTCACTTGCTTGGCTTGCATGGACTGTTGAAAGTGATTCAAGAAAAAGGTGACCAAAGCATAAGATGAAATCCAAAACGACACTGTAGGTGTGTACTCCACCTCTTTTTGATTCCTGTTGAGTTCCTCACCAGTGTTTTTCTACTTTTTGACCCTCGCTTGCCCTGTGTGTTTAGCTTGCATTGCTCTTCTTTAGCCTAAGATTGTTAAGACTCGCTAAAAGACTCTGGTGAAAGACTGTACAAAACTCCTTGTACACTCTTTGTACTTCACACAGCAAGATCCTGTTCTCAGTTGGATGCTCCATGACCTATTGTATTATAAATAGCAGCTGGAAAGTTAAGACAGGGCACTCAGACCCCACATCCCCTTGCACAGGGGCAGCTCAAGCACACAGGGTACCATCACGCTGTGAGTGACCAGCAGACTTAAATCATCTGTAATGTGATACTCAGGTTTGTCCTCTCTAATGCTCCTGTCATTCAGCTCCTGAGTGGGAAGGTATTTCACACTACACAACTCAGTTCTATTTCATTTTTTCTACCCTCGCATGTTGCTTAAGCCAACCCAAGTTGTTGTGACAACAGCCTGGTCCTGAAATGAAAGGAGAAAAAGCTTAGAAAATCAGGAACAAGGGACATACGGGAGAAGGAGTTCCAGTTCTCTCCAGTTCTCTGCAATCCAGAGAAGGGGCAGCAGGCAGACGTTTCTATGAGAAAAAGGAGCTCCAGAGCATTGGGAAGAAGTGAGGTGATAAAAGAGACTATTGAAAACAGTGTGGATGGGGGCCTTAAAGAACCACCAGTACTAAACCTGTTTCTTATTAGGTCATACCCTATCTGTAATAACATATGACAACCTATCCTTAGTTTTTTTTATTAGTAAAAGTGACTAGAATACATATTTAAGATTTGGTTTATTGGTCATTCATTACCCAGTACAAACCCATGGGAGCAGGCTGTCTCAGTAGGGATCAGGACAGAAGTCCCTCTTCACAGTCTCCCAAACAGTAGTCTATTCTCTGTACCAGTGCGCAGATCCAACAGAAGCTGCAATTTGCTGCTGATACTAAAAACCAGCATTCGTAAAGTAAGGGCTACAATGAGAGGCCAGACTCATCTGACCTTTCTGCAAGCGTCTACAGCTGAATCGGTCACCTCAAGTTCCTTCTACAAACAGTAGAGAGAATGAGGCATTTTCTGGGCACCATTCATCTGACTCATTCTATGCACCTAGCCTAGACTGAGATGAGATTTTGTTCTCTGCTGACTGAGGCATGGTTCAAGCATAGTCACCTACAATGTAGTATCTTCATCTAGTCAGAGTCCCAGCCTTGGAGGCCTGAACTGTGGACTCCAATCAGCTCTAGTGGTGGGCAAATCACTTCATCAAAGCAGGGTTTCTTTTCAGCAAATTTTAGGTGCCTAAGAGATAAGCACTGAGTTTAGGCAAGCTATGTAGACATACTCTGAAACCTGTTGAGAGAAGGAGGTCTTTCCCAATGGAAATTCAAGTTAGACTTGTGATCTGAATCATCCTGACTCTTTTATATGGTTAATGTCACAGAAATCTTGGCTCCTGCTTTGTAGCAGCATTTCCTATAGTCAAAGTGGTGAATCCTATCAAAGGCAGGGCTCTGGCAAAGCCTTTGAAAAACAGGTTTGACTCCTTCCAGGAAAATCACTACTTAGCCTTCCAGTAGCTGAAAGTAAAGTGCAATTATATAGCCTGTTTTGTTAAAACACTTGTCTTCATGCTGTTTAAGAGTTTGTTTTCACTTGCAGTAGTGACTCAGCTTCTTTATGTTCCCTATGCTGGAGGTAAAACCCCACAGAGGAACACAGACTCCCCAAGAAGCACCACACTGGGAGCAGAGCTATTGCATAAGGAACAGAGCTACTTCTCTGGGTCATTACAAATACTCATGTTGGTGGCCACAGGTCCCCTCGCTGGAGTATAAAGCACCTCTCCAGCTAGAGTCAGGGTTAGGTCACGCACACTGCATTAAGGGGAAACTCTTGAGTTGTGCTGTGCTAGAACTCTTGTAGGTTCATGCAAATAAAGAAAACCTTTGCCAAATGCAAAGGTAACAACACAGAAGGGATACAGGTTTTATTTGGGCATTCTTAAGAGGTTTTTATGTTGACTACAGCAGTACTCATGATGAGAATCAGAGAGTGTATCCCTGAAGCAGTTTAATAATCTAAGACACTGAGTTTGGTAGTCTCGTCCTACCTGTTCCTTTTCCAATAACCAGTGATGATTCCCTCCCCGCCTTCCCCCCCCCCCCCNGGGTTTTTGGGTTGGGTGATATTTCTGAAAAATTTGCAAAGCCCAGAGATTTCTCCCAAGTAGAACACTGAGGTCCCTGAGGACCCTATCTCTGCTCCATTAACAAGGTACTTCTTGCTCCGTACACCCTACCTTTTCCACTTTATCTCACCCAACTGTCTCCATGTACAAATTCCACCACTTTCCTCTGTTTCCACTGCAAGAGTCTAAAATGTTCTTTATTTTTCCACACATCCACCGTCATCCACCCTGAAAATATTTTTCTTTCATATAAACTTTTTCTTTCCTCACTGAGGTTTCACCAGAGACTTTCTTTTTACCAATGAATACAGGTCAGTGAATTTAGACCATATGTGTTGCTCCACTGGGTCATTGTTCTATTTTACAGTAAATAAGCCAGGACATCTGTTTTAACAACAGAAAAACCTACAGGAGTTTGTCAGATCAGACTGGTTCTGTACACTTAAAGTGTTAAAAGACCTTGAAGCTACAGTAAGTAACATAAAAGGTCAAAGAGAACTTGTGGGCTTTTTAATCTGAAATGATTCTTAATAAGAGCTCTATAGATAAATCAATGAAAAAGCAACAGGTCTTTAGCGATATGTGGAATTGCATCAGGTTTCTGTGTTGGGAAGAAAATAATCCTCAATCAAAATCCAGCGAAGACATGAAAGAAAAGACGATTTAAACTTATTTAAAATAGTTCTGGTATTTTGAAACCAGGAATATTTCTATCATTGTTTTAACATTTCTGATGGTTACATTGATTATTATGATTATGGCATGTCTCAGTCTGTAGCAGAATCATTTTTAATATGGATAGCTAATGTTTTTTTCATATTTACATTTCAGCATAATAAATATTATACCTTAGTTACAAGGTACAAAAAGGTTACTATGCCACAGTGACTTTTTAAGGAAGACTGTTAAACCCAGTTTGGACTGCAGTGCCTGAGAGCAGTTAAACTGAGAGTACATCCCACTGAGCATATTGTTAGTAAGCAGATTTTGAAAAGTTTTGAAAGAAAAATTATGTTAAAAAGTTAGATTGTTTTAATGCCTTACATTAAAAAATACTTAATCCAGCCTCTTAAATCTGAAATGGAAACATCTCCACAAAAGATCTGAAATAAATACTATGGTATAGCCTGTGATATACACAGATGGTGATGTTGGGGCAGAACGCCAGCATTCAGAATCGCAGTGTTCGGCGAATCCCGGGCAAAATAATTAATGACATTTCTAGTAGCATAACACCCTGCAAACATACACACTGCCTCCTGGAGTACTTGTCAGCAATATTAATCTAGGAAATAATTAGTCCCTGTAAAGTTCTTTCACACTCTTTCACCAGATGGCCAGGGAAGATCGTCAGCTAAAATCCTGCTGTTTCAGCACTGGAGAAAATGCCAAGGAGTTATGCTTTATGCTACCCTGTGCAAGGTCTGGGCACGCTACACTGTGCTCATGCTTTCCTTCTCCCAGGTACTGCATACACAGCGGTACAGCACGCTTCACAAATCACATGGGGTGCTTTTTCAAGCATCACCCTCAAGAGTGCTTCACACCCCAACATTTGCAAGCCGCTCCGCAGAAAGGTTTGCCATCTGCCAAAACAGAGGACTTTTCCAAATGGAATGAGATCTGAATTCATATATTTAGAAGCAAAATCAACTCCAAAAGAGACAGCACCCTTGTTTAAAAAGAGGAATATGTTAATAATAGCTCACAATTATAGTGGCTGGCCAGCCACGTAACCGCTCCAGCTTCAAGTTCACCTAACCTTCACTTTATCTCGCAAGCACTGGAATATGAAACGTATCTTCTATTTTGTTTGGGTTCCCTGTATGGCAGAGCTAGCTCCAAGGCTCTGGAAGCCTTTTCTTAGAAACTCATGACCTGCTCAAAGACATGGAATGCTGGATACGGCATTTGACAATGTCTGTAAGATTCATAAGCAGCAGCACAGGGAATTCTGGAAAGTTAACACTTCTCCTTTGAACAAGGAGCGGTGAGCCTGATTTGGCTGACGGTGGGAAAAGGAAAACAAAATAGGGCACTGAGCAGCACTGCTGTGGCTGTAGCTGAGGCAGAATTTCCATTTCAAAGTCTGGCTTTCCATGGCCTACTTCTCCCTTATAAATACAAGCTGCAAGTTAAAACTTGGCCCAAAGAGTTCACCTGTCACATTTAGGAATGAAAGACTGAATTAAGTTGCTAAAAAAAAAAGGGAAAGGAAAAAAGATGCTATTGTTAGTACAAATATATTTATAAAAAAACCTGCTGTTCTTTTGGGGAGCATGTAGAGAAAGAAAAAGCCTTGTCTGCTTGGTTTTCATCAGTCAATATCATGCCACAGCTGCAAACTCCTGTAAAGGCGTTGATTACAAAGCCCAAGATGGCTCTTTAGACATGTTTGTCTTCAGTAGAAAGTCACCTCAGGTCTGAACATGAAAAAAGAACTTTGACTTTGCAGGTTCAGTGTTGACAGCCACTGAGTGCTTGGTATCAGAAAACAAATTGTTTTCAGCTATGCACCACTCTAGTCTCAGTCAGAGTTAGCCTCAGCGGTTTGATATGTTGCCAGAGTTTGGCCTGAAGGACACAGTCTGATCAGCCAGCAATGGATTGACTGATACATCCAACCCTGACTGGTAACATCCAAATACCGGATGGTTTTCAAGGGAAGAGTAAGCCTTCACAGAGATTTCAACTATCTAGTCCACAGTATAAATACATAAAGTATTGATTTGCAAGGAAGTTCTCTCAAAATCCCATACTGCCCAACATAGTACTTTGATCAGTCAGGATTAGCCTGAACAGAAATCATTCACCAGGAGCGGGGAACAAAATAGTTGGAATTTTTGATGCTACTGCCTCCAGTCTGTCTACAGGTAAGAGATGCAGAAGCCTTCAAGACCCAACACAACCATGCTTGCTTACCTGTGAAAATGGGGAAGAAAACGGAAAGGCACATGGTGCAGGATGAAAGTTCAGTGTTTATTCTCCCTGACAGCTCCTTGTATCAGCTTGCTCATAACAGCACCCAAGCACCTTCCGATAGTCCATTAAGTGATGTGGCTAACATCTGTTATGTACGGTTCATTCACTCCTCCCTCCCCTTTGATTATCCTATCTATACATGGCAAGTTTCCCACTTTATATGCAACCATGACCTTAGATGTCTTCGGCACTTTAATCAGTATGCAGTTTGTATTTTTCAGTGGATACAAAGGCTTTTCTGTGGACAGTAAAAACTTGCAATGAGCCCTCCCCACCACCTCACAGTCAATACTAAACCATAACATGATAATCATTGCCTAGCTTTGGGGAGCACGGAGACTAGGTCATGAGAGTGATCCTTTGAAGAGTCGGCACACTACAATAACCATTAGGGAAATCCAGGGGTTCATTTTCTCTGCAAGAGCAGTGAACAATTCAGGCAACAAAGCAGACAAAGAAGAGATAATTAAAGATGACTTGCTGCATAATTTATTTTGTGAAAATGAAGTTCAGGGTTTGGAGCTTCATGTTTAAGGAAAATGTCAGCACTTCAATAGACAAAGTTGTTTTCTGAAGGTAGAGAAATGTGAGAAACACTAAAATATTAAGATGTGTGTTAGAAAACAATGATTACATTTTAGGATTGTTAAAAAAACCCAACAAAACGACTCATAACAGCTCTGCTGTATTATACACACATTCTGCCCAGGACAAAAATGTCTTAGTGCATAAGTCTGACTTGCACCATTCTCTACAACATGCAAAAACTTTAATAGTCTAATTGTAAAATCAGAATTGATTTCTCTAGAAAGCTGTAATTCAGACCCTATTACTGTTCTCATGCCACACACTCAGCATTGCTCTCAGCAAAGATTTAGACTGTATTTGACAATGGCTAAATCGTCAAACAACATCAAATTTTCCAATGATTAGTCACTAAGAAAGCAAGAGTAATACCCTGGTGATACCTCACAATACTGCTATAAAGCTATACTGCACAGCAGAAACATGCCCTGGAGTAAGCGCACTAAGCAATTATCTGTGGTGATCTGATGGTTACACAGGGCTGTGATTTCCAAAGATGCTTTCAGAGTTTATCTCGCTGCTCCAGTTCAAGCTGAAACAGTATGAGTATGTTGCAAGGGCCCTGAGCAAAGATGTGGGAAGAACATTGTTAAAAACATGCCCCCATCAATTCTCTTCTGGAAATAGTTTTGGTTGTAAAAAATAATTTAAATAATTCTGCTAGATTCTGTTGCTCATGTTAAGACATGAGAATGGCCACAGAAATTGCCTGCTGACCAGCCAAAAGTCAATCTGTGGCCATGAGGTGGTGTAAGGGTGCACACCAGGAGGTGTCAGGGTCTGGAGCAGACAGCAGCCCCCAGCAAAGTGTTTCTCCTCCCAGTTTAGTTCCATTGCTAGAGGCAGTGGATGCTGGAACAGCTGGCATTTCTCCACTTCACCTAAATAGGGGAGATGGTCATAAAATGCATAAGCAGAGGAATCAATCTCACCCAACTTTTCATGCTTACACTGTAGACACTACATTACAACATAGCTTTTAGGCATCTAAGATTAGCATTTACCCTTTCATCACAGGCCACAGGCAGAAATAATCACTGTAAAAGTCTAAAATAAGTCTCATGAATCCCACTCTAGAAATACCTACATCTGTGCACTGACTGAATGGAAATCTACACAACTACTTCCAACACGGACCCTGGTATGTATCTGCAATTAAGCATGACCAACACCAGCAAGGATGTGATGACTTTTATTAGCCAGCCTCACTACTAACAGCCTGCTATAGCTGGAAGCCAGAGGAAAAGAAGGGGACTACACACGTATGTCACCCCACCATGCCTAGTCATCATGAACTGACATTTGTGCCACTTTCAGACCTTGCTTATCGCTCCCACCCCAGCAAAAAACCTGCGAAATCTGACCAAGTTAGCAAGTTGGTAAGTGAGCCACTGACTGAAACAGAGCGGTTTTGGAGGTGGAAGACTGGATAAGAAACTACTAGAGTAATATCAAAACAGTCTCAGTTCCTCCCCAGCAGGCAGCAAAAAATCAGCAAAAAAACAGGATTTCAGGGAGAGATGCAAAGGGAGATGGAAAAAGAAAACTTCAGTGCCACCAGACACAATTTTCCCAGTTAACAAAGGCCTTCCCAGGCCATCAGACAAAACACAGTTCTTTTACTACATGAGAACTTAACATTCCCCATGACACTGGGTAGGCAGAAACTTTATTCTCAGTATGGCGAGATCAGGACCACAAGATGCTTTAGTCCTTCTCTACTCCTTTGGGCAGAGGACCATTTCAAAATGAGAATACATCTGTGGAACAGGGAGAGCACAACATCTGCAGATGTGAACTTACAATGAAGGACACTTTCAAGGACCGGGGTGGGGGAGGGGAGGAAAAGGCTAGTTCAAGATTATGTGCAGAAGATAAATACGTAGTTTTCTATGAGAAACTGATTTTTCCCCTTTATATCCACAAATATCGTGCTATTAGGGAAGAAAATGTGAGGCCATCCTCCCATCATATTTCTTTATGCATCTCTCAAATAAAGCTTCCTAGTTTGGGTTTTGGGGTGGTTTTTTTGATTTTTGGTTTGGTTTGGTTTGGTTTGGTTTTTTTTCTGGGAGAACTATCACATGAATTATCATTGTCTTTCACACGGAATATAGGAACTTATCAATTTCAATTACAACTGACTATCCGAATGAAAATGTGATAAAACATGTGGTTCGTGTAAGGTACACTGATTCCTGCAGCCAAAAAGGCTTTTTTTTTTTTCTTTTCTGGAACATGTAATAGCAGTATATGTATTTATTGTGGACTAAATTCAGAAATGAATGGCATACAATGAACAGAATAGGCTAGTCACAGAGCATTCAGTCACACCATTTTCTCATTTATACACTGTTTATCTTCTGGTATATGCCACAAGAAGTAATCATTTAAATAAACAACTTCTTTAGCAAGTAATAAAATATTATTCAGTTTCCAGACTCATAACATGAGCTATG
This sequence comes from Jacana jacana, assembly GCA_013400555.1. Classification (NCBI taxonomy): domain Eukaryota; kingdom Metazoa; phylum Chordata; class Aves; order Charadriiformes; family Jacanidae; genus Jacana; species Jacana jacana. Next base: position 40,948 of record VZTM01028827.1, read on the forward strand.
GCTATAAATCAGACTTATTCTAAACTTGCACTGATTTGCAGCACTGGGAGGCATTTTAGAAATGTCACATTTGAAAGGGAGGCACTAGATTTTTGTTTCTTTATGTCTCTGTAGCGCTCCTGAGAAGGGCTTGGGTGTTGGGAAATGTGCCCATGCCTTTTCAGCTACATCAGCTGTTATAATATGCGATATTACCTCCCCTGCAAACCTTGCCTCACTTCGACACTGCCCCAGCTTTTAAATGACTGTAAACCACTTTCACATGTTAGTTACAGTCACCACTGAAAGTGTTCTGCTGTAAGTTACCAGCCCCGGTGCACTAGGAAAAATCCGCCAAGAGATGATACAAAAATGACTTTGATCAACACTGGCAACCCAGACACAGAAGGACAAAGTAATAAAAGAAGCATTTCACATTGTCCTACCCTTCCCAGTTCCGAGATGCATCTGGGCTCCCAGGATTCCTCCAAATAGAGACGGTAGTCATGGATGTAGTAGGATGGAGCCAGACTCTTCTCAGTAGTTCCCAGTGACAAGACAAGGGGCAATGGGCACAAGCTGGAATGCAGGAAGTTCCATTCAAATATGAGGAAAAACTTCTTTCCAGTGAGGGTGACAGAGCTCTGGAACAGGCTGCCCAGGGAAGTTCTGGAGTCCGCCTTCTCTGGAGACCTTCAAGACCTGCCTGGATGTAGCCCTGAGGAATGTGCCCTGGGCAATCCTGCTTTAGGAGGGGAGTTGGACTAGATGATCTCTAGAGGTCCCTTCTGACTCTGACAATCCCATGATTCACTCTATTAACACAGATGGATCACACAAGACTCTCCTGTGAGTCCACCGGTCTTTGGAAATTGTGCATACAGAAGTTGGGAAGATATGAACACCAGACAAATAGATCTCGCTGTCTTGAAAATCATGAGTACTGGTCTGGTCACCTGTAAAAGCTTTATCATAATCTCTGAGGAAATATCTGTCTTCTTCAACACAGTTTAGATTAAATCTTTAACAGCTGAGAAATTGCTTCTCCCTTTCACACCAAAAATTTTTCTTAATGCCTTTTCATAGCTGTGCTGCTGACACAGAAACTTTGCTTTTTTTTTTTAATTCCCATTTCATGTTATAATCCTTCTTTATTATTGTATTATCATATTACTACTTATCTATGTCATTATTACTGGAGTAGAAAGTGAAAACCTGCATGAAAAAAAATTACAGTAATTAAACTTGAACATGAAATGGAAGACCTTTAACAATTTACTGCACTTCCATACAAAATCTGTTGCCACCATACGTATGAGCAGGGAATGAGAGCAAGGATCTATCTTTAAGTGAAACATTAGCCATGAACCACAAGCTACTAAAAGTTTTCTGAGACCAGAAAGGGGAAGGACATCTTTTCTCATACCTTACATCCACTTCTTGTGACAGAGGTTCAACACTTTCAGGGACAAACTGTAACTCTTTTTTTCAGTCTAGAATAGAGTCTCATTTTTCAAGCAGCCCCATTACATTTATTTATGGAGTAAGGTGCTGTAGAATGCACTCTTGGCAGAATCTGGCTCTGCACAGATAAACAAGTTAGCCCATACGGTTTCAAATGTTGCTGTCAGACAAAAGAAAATATCCTGGGTTAGACAGATGTATTTTGACCAACACATTCAGAACTTTTACTTCCTTTCTGCTGATTGATTGAAGAATTATATCCTTGAAATGGGATGATTTATACAATTTCATTGCCTCTTGACTAGAATAAGCTTTTGCCAGCCAGATGCTCCTGGAGACCGTCTGCTTGCAGCATAAATCTGATGTCATTTGATACACAGCATGGTGCACTATCAAGATGAAATGATCTTTTGATGATTCTTCCATGAGTAAATCATTGCAGGAAGACAATTTAAATAATGATATTTTCTTTTTTATTAAGTTCTTTGGACTATTTTTTTACAGATAATGAGCAATTGCATGCAGAAGAAGGAGATATTGCCAGGTTAATATTTTATTAATCCTTTACCTGGGGCCAATATCCTAGGAAACCGAGGAGCTAGCTGTCACTGAAATACTCAATACTGAAGGCATTTCCCAGACTTGACTTCCACAGTGCCTTCTCATTATTATAAATGTTTATCTCCCACTTTCAACAGTCCCAGGCAGTATTTTATTTGTTTGTTTCTCCCTTTTTTCTTCCTTGCCCATACCCCTATAGTTTTTCTTCCCTCTCAGAAAACAATAGTAAAGGGAAAGTTTAGGATTGACAAGTATAAAGATGAGCACATAAGAGTATTTTAAAAATATGTGACTCTTTCCAGTCTCAGTCAAGGCACTGTGCCTTCTTGGCATTAGGGATAATCCCTACGCAGGACTGAACTGATGAGTTACCAGTGGGAACTGCTCCACCCAGAATAACCAGCATGTTCAAATTCCCCAGTAGTGAAATAGTGCTGAGAAAATGCCTAGTCCCTCTGTGGTCAATATACCAGGCTTCAAACAAGCATGGCTTTTTGCTTCACAGCTAAACTTTTCATCAGAAGGAAAGGCAAGTTGATGCCAGTGTTGCCAAGAGTAAAAGCTTTCATATAACATTCAGAAACTAGCCCCAGAATAATTTAATTTCATTTTAGATGGCATGCTCTTTCCAAAAAGCTCTTCATGGGGGCTGGATTAGCGATTAGGAGATGTGGAGGGTGGAACACATATGTCTGTGAAAACGGAAATTAATGTGATTATGCTAAGCAGAACATATTCTGGGCATCAGTGGTTTGCAAAGATTTAATGAAATGTGCCCCAAGCTTACAATTTTCTTTCTGGAAAATAAGGCGTGATATTCAGAGAAGGTTGGGATAAAGGGGTATTTTACGGGCAAGTAGAGGAAAATCAACTGTCACTTTATATGAAACACCTTCCCTGTGTTGTCCTCTTTTAGTTTCTACCATAATAAAGCAATTATAATAAATTTATGGTCCTGCAGCACTATTCACTCCTTCCCACGTGCCACACCTTTCCTCATGGGGAAAAAAAAATAGGAAGGAATCAAAGTAAAAAAATACACCAGCAGCAGATACGGAGGATGAATGTTATCAGTCACTATTCCTAATAGTCCACTATCAGGTTTAGTTCTGCAAAGAGATTGTGCTCTGGAGGATATATGAAATCCTAAAATATTATCCAAAGCCCATGAAATGCCATCGTTTTGATGTTACATTTTGACAGATTTCATGAAGCATGAACTCATCCAGAAGTACTAACAGGCTGTGATGCCAATAGTTCTGATTGCTTTGGAAAACGTGTCCATCCAGGTCTGCGCGAAGGGTTTCCCCAGAGCAGCAAATCTGGTCTTTTTTATTACACACACGGCCAGAAAGGAATTTTCGCTTTTGCTTATGCCTGTCGCTCATCTTGTTCTCAACCACACCACGTGTCCTGCAAACAACACCTGACATCCTATACAGCACAGTCAATCAATACACATTAGAGCAGTTTAGTGTTGCAGGAAGGTGGTGTGTTGTGACAACTCAGCAGCGTGACAAGCATGACAGGTCATTTGCAATGTAATGTGGCTTTCGAGAAACCAAGCTGTTGCAACTTTCTCCCTTTGTGGCCTCTAAATGCCATAGTCACCTTTCACGGCTTCTGCAACCAACTCCACTCACAGTGCTCCGAGGCATTTCTGCACAGAGAAGAGTCCTTCAGGCACAAAGTAAATGTTGAGTGAGTCATATTGGAATTTCTTCAGAAAATAAACAAAACTAGATCTATTCACCTTGGTTGCAGGATGACCAAGCAAGCAACTGAGTGAACTGAATCTGCTAGTTTGGTTTTAGAGCCACAGTCAAAGCAGCTGCAAGATAGAAATTTGCATCTTGGTAGCCTAAGAGCAAAGAGCTGCCTATTGAGTATGTATGCAAGAGTGCACAGTATAGAACGTATAATATTCAAAATAGTGTTCTAGATGCATTTGTTTCTGAGAAGCATTCTGCATTGGTGTGTGTAGCAGAACTTGTAGGACTATTGCTCGGTTACTCCTAAGTTCCACGGGCTGAATCACAGGCATGCCACAGCAGAAATATTCTGTGCTCTCTGCACCGGCCAGAGGTTGACTTCAGGAAAAAGAAACCCAAGACCAAACATTTGTGTACAAAGTAGAGCAGGTGGGAAAGCAGAATTTCTTCCAAGCTGTCTGTGTAATATGAAAATAAAACCAGACCATATAAATACCTCCAGGTGATGTCTAATAGAGTTGTGGTACAATAGCGAACTGTGAATAGTGTCTATATTTAGCAGGTAAAATTAGACTATTAGACCAGAGTATACCACCACAACTGAAGAACTGAGTGATTTTCATAACACAATTGATTTCTTAACACATGGTGCCATTTAAGGGATTATAACAACTCACCAGGGTAATATCAAAGTTGATTAGAAGACAGGGGGGCTGATTGTTATCTCTGTTAATCTAGTGAAAATCCAGACAAAATTTAATTGACACCAGCAACTCTTAATTTGCACCAGTGTAACTAAAAGGAAAGTCAAGCACTGTGTCTTTGATTGGGAAGCAGTTTTTCTATTTTGCCTGGGCAAGTAATTTCCATATCTTTGAGTGATTAACACTAATTGTTTCAACCCGCTTGAAGATATCAAAGACAGTGTGTTTGGTGTTTCCAGTGCTAGGTACACCGAAATTACACAGATTTGAGAAAGAGCCTTCACGTAAAGAGCAATTCAGGAAATAAAATACACAGGAAATAAAAGTAATTTCTTACATAAACTTCTTTGGTGGAAAGAAAACATTTAACACACTCAGCATGCCAAGCCCTTTGCCCCTCCATAGGAAAACATGGAAAGATAATGGGCTGGATTTTCTCACACATATTGAGGCACACAGGTGTGGCGGTAAGATCTGGGTAGCTTTTCAGGATTTCCCAAGCTAGGTGTCACAAAACACAATCAACCAACAGATATTTCAGGGCTAGATTTATCTGAATTAAGGCATTTACCACATAGGTAAATGTGCTCAATGTCCAGATGGAGATCGGTGACAAATAGGGTCCTTTGGGGGGGCCATAAAACAGCAGTGCTGTTTTGAAGACATTATCTTCATCAATGACTAGACAGTGGGATTGACTGCTCTCTTACCAAATTTGCAGATGACACCAAACTGAGTGGTGTGACTGATACACCTGAGGGACAAGATGCCATCCAGAGGGATCTGGACAAGCTCAAGAAGTGGGCACGTGAATCTCATGAAGTTTAACAAGGCAAAGTGCAGGGTCCTGCACCTGGGTCATGGCAACCTCTGGTATCAGTACAGGCTGGTAGATGAAGGGGTTGAGATCAGCCCTGACAAAAAGGACTTGGGATTACTGGTGGAAGAAAAGCTGGACATGACCCAACAATGTGCACTTGCAGCCCAGAGGGCCAACTGCATCCTGGGCTGCATTAAAAACAGAGTGGCCTGCAGGTTGAGGGAGGTGATTCTACCCCTCTACTCTGCTCCTGTGGGACCCCACCTGGAGTACTGCATCCAGCTCTGGAGCCTTCAGCACAGAAAGGACATGGACCTGTTGGGGTGAGTCCAGAGGAGGGCCACGAAGATAACAAGAAGGCTGAAGCAACTTTCCTATGAAGATAGGCTGAGAGAGCTGGGGTTGTTCAGCCTGGAGAAGTCAAGGATCTGGGGACACCTTATTGCAGCCTATCAGTACTTAAAGGGGGCCTATAGGAAAGGTGGGGACCAACATTTTAGCAGGGCCTGGTGCAATAGGACAAAGGGTAATGATATTAAGCTGATTTAGACTAAATAGAAGGAAGACATTTTTTACAATGACAGTGGTGAGACACTGGAACAGGTGGCCTGGAGAGGTGGTAGGTGGCCCATCCCTGGAAACATTCAAGATCAGTTTGGGCAGGGCTCTGAGCAACGTGATCTAGTTGAAACTGTCCCTGCTCACTTCAGGGGGGCTAGAGTAAATGACCTTCAAAGCAGATGACTTTCCAACTCAAACCGTCTTATGGTTTTAGGATTCTAAACCAGATGCCCTGGAATATCCCCTGTCCATCTTTCTCAACATTCAAAAGGGAGGAGGCTGGTGTTATCTGATGCCACCTGTAAGAGTTTGCGGTGATCTTTCTTTAATAAGGTTACCTTCCTTGTACACATAGCTGCACGCTGTGTTAATTATCTGTGGATACAATTTAGCCCCCATCATCCCCTTTCCATTGTGGAAGAATGCTGCTGCACTGCCTGGCTGAATGCCCTCCCTGTGGCCCGGGGGTGCACCAAGCAGATTCCTACGTCCTGGCCACTTCAGGCACAATAATCCCATTGATTTTATCGCACCCTCTATCCACAGAGGAGAAGAAACTTCAGCTATCATCCCCAGAATCGTATTTACATTTGAAAATAGAAGGAGACAGAATCAATTGAAATGTGGATGAGGTACAATATGCACTGAAGATGAGGCAATCTGAGGTTAGGCACCTTTCCTGGAAAGCCGCTGCATAGGATGCACACAGCGCAGATGTTCCCTGCAGAAATGATTATCCAGAAAAAAGCAAGCAGCATTCCCTCACTTGTCAGCCTGTCTTCCAATATGCTCTGCTCACCAGTAATATACCTGCCAGCTTACCTTCTCCACCTTCTTTTTTTTGGTGTTTTTTTTTTTTCACTCTAGTTTATTTTGATCATCTACTGAGTGTCATACATGACAGGTGGATAACATATTTATCTACCTATATGAACATGCCCTCACAACTTCAGACACTGATAGATGCCTTGGTTAGAAGACACCCTCTCAGAAAACTTTCTCCAAATTTACACTCCATAAGCACAACACCGTTTATAGGATTTTAATTATTTTTGAGTCAGGATTTTCTCTAAACAAATAAACATGGTCCCTCAATGTTTATAATTCATACCTTGGAGAGGTCTGCTACCACTTGAGAGGGAGTAACTGACTGTAAACAAAAGCAAAAGTGATTAGCCAATTTGCCTTCTCCTTGCTGACTGAGCCCCGAAAGGAAAACAACCTGAATAGCAAATTGAAAATTATTCAGTTCTTGCAGGGGGAAGCCCTGTGAGAAATAGCTCTGCTGCACCAGGTAAGTTAAAGACAGTAGCATCCAAAGGCTCAGCTGAAGAAAGCCCCAGGGCCACGCTTGGAAGCTGCAGGCTGCTTCCCAAACATTGGCAGAGCACAACAGGTTGCACACCCCATTGCATGGCTGAACCCCTCAGTTTTGGTCCTGCCCTGATTTTATGCCTGGTCCCTTTGATCTCTGAGGCTGTTCCTCTGTGGTAGGTGCCTCCTTCAGGCAGAAACTTTCTCAGAAATATTAACCAAAAGAGACTAAGCATTTTTATGCATCAGCCTAGTGAAAATTCACACCAGGAGACATCTGCAGGACACCTTCTACTACAAGTTTTAGTGTCCTTGGCCTCTGCAGTTTACGGATTGGCAGAGGGTGGCCTGTCTCTTGCATGCAATATTTGTTCTTCTAGGTTCAAAATATGACCATACGTAGGAGCATGTTTAAAAAAAAAAATTAAATAATAACAGTTCAGGCAAGATATTAGCAGCTTAAAATGCAATTATGGCAGCTGAAAACTGTGAAGATTTAATCTTCTCTGACCATGCCCTGTCCCTCCACAACTCGCACTGTTGATTAGACATCACAGGCACCATCTTCAGCGAATAACAGAATAAAATCTCTCAGGAAGAAATACTTCTTGTCCTGTAAGAACAGATAGAATTTTCCTCCAGACCCATGGTTCCCAACTGGCCGATTACATCTTGCTAGCAAAGTGTGACAGGAGCGCTTTCAACTTGTTTTATTGGATCTGTCCTGGTTGAGCTGGCTGCGTACCATGCTCCAAGAGCTGGGAGAGCCAGGAAGCAGGGAGCACAGAGACTTAGGTGATCCTGGACTGAACTCTTCCTCCCTGCAAAATTTCTGACATCTGCTATGACACTGAGCAAGCAATTTTCATGCCAGCAAGAGAAAAGCTACAAATGGCAGAGACAAGAGGGGACAGCCCAGCCCCAAAGCCAGAGAGACAGGACACAGGCAAGTGGAGGCAATGAGTTAGGAGATGTAAGGGAAGGTGTGGGACACTGCGAGTGAAACTTGCTACGAAAAAGTCAGAAACTGCTTTAAAATTATTCTTCTGTCTGTGTGCTTATACCAGGCCTCATCTTCATTTCCTTCTTTCCACTAAACAAGCACGTGTGACCTATTTTTCACAGAGATTTCTCTTCAAAAGAGGCAGCTTATGTCTCTGTTCTGCCAGTTCTCTCAGTAATAACGTCCTGCTCTCTGCCTGTGCTTGTGCTTCATTATTAGCAGAGCACTTTCCTACTACTAGATAACATTTTCTCAGTTGGTTTTCATTTCTGGTACCACACTGACGATTATATTTGGTACAAGCAGTAGTGCTTATGTTGTCACATGCTGCTGTCACCAGCACAGCATCCCACAATCACTGCAAGGCTGGAAAAACTACTGAGCTGCACATTTCAACAAATCAGCAGGTGCTTTGAACACCATCTATAACTTTAAGTGAACAATTTCACTAACGGTTTTGTCAGTCCTTCCTAGAAACAGTCCTAATGGGCAACAAATAACAAAATGAGGTTCAGCAGGTGAAAGAAAAGCAGGATCAAGGGAAGGGAAATGATTACCATAAAACATTTGTATAGCCATGTGAACTCTGCACTGCGCTGTACAGAACAGAGATCACATCTCACCCCTGCCCTAAACTTCTTGCTGTTGCTAAGACAACCACATCAATGTAATAAAAGCAAAGCAGCGTCTAGTGGTGAGACCTCCTTAGGGATGAGCTGGCTTTGCAAAAAGAAAGGGCGAGAGGGCTGCTCTGGCCATGGAATACTGACAGAGGCACTTAACCAAGTGCAGAGGTGATGGGGTTATCCTGGGAATACCCCAACAAATAGCAGGGGCTTCTTGTTCCCAGAAATGCCACTGGTTTTTGGCTGAGTCAGGCTCTAAGGAGCATCACTGGTAGCTCCAAGGGACACAGCCAGGAGGTCCAACAGCATCTCCTCAGACCAACTACCCGTTCTTGCTTCTGCCTGACTTATTACAGGAGTAATGTATCTGCCTGAGCCTTGAGGGAAAGGTTCTCCCTCCAGCACCGAGCTTGAGGCCTTATTGCAGGGTAAGATGAAAATGACACGTAGCAAGTACCTATGGATGGAGGAGATCACAAAGTACTTCACAATATCAGCTAAGGAAGCCTTTATAGAAAACACTTAGCAGAAGCAATATCCTATGCCGCCCACATCCCAGTGCTTCCCTACAAGTTTATTCTAGACATATCATATCACGCTTCCATAAAAGGATATCCTTTTCTTGACCCTTCTTACGCTATTTACAGGCAATCTTCCACAGAACATTGCTTGGATTATCTGTCTAAATGTCAAACTGTGTATCCTGCAGTATATTACGGTACTCCAGGAAACTGCAGCAGTGAGCTGAATAATTTAATATTTTCTGGAGCAAAGCATCATTATCCTTGAAAGAAGCACACAGAAGAGCATACCTGACACAGAGCTCACCTAGACTCCCTTAAATTGCTTTAGTGCTTAATGTGATGCTGCCGATTAGTTTTTCCAGCCCCAACTTCTGGATTTAGATATACAAGAAAAAGAGAATTCCAGACCAGCAAGCCTCTATGACTTACCTTCTAAGGTGTTCAAGATCTAAAGCAAGGAGTATTAATACAGTGAACTGTAGGTGCTAAATAGAGGGAAATCTGACAACTTGTTTACATTATAGGGTTCCTATGCTTCCACGTTTTTTCTTAAATTATAAAGCAATTCTGGCCCCTAAATTAACAAAAGAACTCTTCCTCTCTTCCTACAAAGAATTTGGTCTCCAGCAATTGTGTCTCTTCTCTTTGTCTCCACTTTGAGAGACAGTTTGGAAAATCAGAAAAGTTTTTGTTTCAGTTCCAGAGATCTCTGTTGATGCACCTTGTTGGGAAGAGAAATCCAGCAGCAAATATATCTTCTAGCTCCTACCATTGGTCCACCACGACCAGGGTTTGGTGACGCTCACTGAGATGACCAGTATGAAGTTGATGTGCTTGCCACCATTATAAAGCCTCCCTCGTGGTGCCAACTTATTCCTCCTTGGATTTCCTCCTATTTTATTAAAGCTCCTGAAATATAGCACCAAAACCGCTTACGCTAATATCAGGATGGGGCCATGACAGACACATGCCCTATTTATGTATTCTGGGATTTAAGAATTTTTATTCTTCTCCCAGCTCACATATTTCACATGATTCAAGTTAATTAAATGGCAGAATGGGATATTGCCAAGTGTTTATTTTTCACTGAAATGGAGACAGCCATTTAAAGAATGTTGTAACACTAGCCACATTTCACCACAAGGAATGAATACCTGCAATTATAATATCTGTGATTATACAATGTCAAACATAGGAAAAATAAGCAGCCTCACATTTTGAGGAATAATTTGTAACCTGTGTTATCCACATTCAAGCTAAAAATGCTGGATCTTGTCCTAACCTCAGAAATAAAATATACCCAGCAGTAATTGAAAAACAAATGAATCTGATTATAATCTTACGGTACTCCAGCTTGTGCATTCCTCAGCTATGCAGCAAACAGATGGAAAAATTACATTACATGCACCAAGAGACAATTTTTTAAGGTATCTCTGCAAGCATCAGTTTTCTTTGCACTTAAATATTTCTGGCCTTGAAGCTTGGATCGCATTGCATTACATCTGTGAAATGTTTGTCTGTTGGTTCATAACGTATTTTGACACTGGCAGCAGACCCAGTGATGAAAAATATTGCTGGGTTTGTGAGTTTGCCTTTGCATTCAGACTGCGGGCAGCAAACAACACAAAGACAATTAGAAAATGCCAGATTATTTTGTAACTTCTGAAGGCAGTGGCATTAAAAATTAATTTCAAACACTAGGCCTCCAATGTTACTGGAAAAACTCATACGTTTAGAGGGGCAAAAATTTTTATTTTATTTGTTTTTAATTTAATAAAGGGAAATTTACTGAGTTATTCCAGTGGATGCATTCACGGCCTGGCATAGGAACCCCATCCCAGGCCTCCACCAGGGTGTTTGCTGCAAGAGCTGGTCTCTGCCACAGGGACATCTCACAACCACCTCCTGGCCTGCAGCAGCAGCAGCCCTGGTATCCATTTTACCTCAGTCTCAATGCGTCATTTGTGAGGGTTCAAAAGGTCCTCCATGAGGAGCTAAGTAGCCCCGGTTGAAGGCCACAGTGGGGACACATGCCAGTGTGAGCCAGAGCCCAGTGGGAGGCCATATATGATGCCTAAATCCCCTCCAACACCTGAGAGGGGGCAGTGGCCCTCCCACTCCACAGAGCAGCTGCCCTGAGGGACACCAGGCAGGAGGGGAGACACGGAAGCACAGGACAGGGAAGGGATCTGTTCCAGTCACCCAGCTTAGTTTTTCCCCATCCCTGGGAGATGTGAATGCTCTGTGGCATGGCACAGGACACCACAGCCATGGCAAAGTGTTGGAGGTCCACAGGAGGAGACAGACCACCAGATCATGGCTACCCAGCGTTACAGTCAGGAGGCTGAGCTGTCCCCTGCCCTGCCACAGCCCTCTGATGGCAGCTGGGGTTAAGGGGAGTACATGGATCTTTCTGGAACAGAGAAGCTCCACAGCAGCTGGCCTCAAGGCCCCAGGCACACTTAATTCATTAGCAGCGCCATAGTCCGAGTTCACAAACCAAATGGGTCTTCCACAGTCATCAACCAACACCCCATCAGGGGAGCTTGTGCTGCCAACTCCATCAGGCCTCTCTCCCAGGGTTTTGAAGGTGTAATAAAAAGGGGTGAACCAAGAGTGATTTTTTTTTCTTGAGACCAGGGCATTCCTTATGCTCCCTCTGCTTCAGGTGCTAGTTACAATCCTGCTGCTGCTGACCCTCTCCTCAGGCCTCAGGGGGCACAAATGGTGTGTCCTCCCTCCACCCACCTGACTATTTCTGAAAGTTTTGTACAAAATAATGTCCACTAGGCTCCTGGTGTTCTCTCTGTTTTTTTGAAGTTTGTTGAGCTCAGCCATTTGAGGGAGCACAGGACAGCATGAGTGGTACAGACCCCGTTTTGGGAAGAAAGCTCCACCCTAGTCCCTGCCTGAACTGCTAGCCTTGGCAGAGTGCAGAGGCAGAACCGCCACAGCTGAGGGGACCCAGTCCCCTGGTCCCTGGTCCCCAGGCCAGGTGGTGCTGCTCCCAGTCCCTGACCTCCTGCTGCCTTACATGCAGACTCACCCACTCACTGCTGGGTGTCTACTTGGCAACCCACCACAGCTGTGAAGGCTCCTTATCACAGCATGTTCAACCTCCAACACACAGCCCTCGCAATGCATATTCTTTCTCTGGGTAGCTGTCATTCTAATGCAGTATCTACTGTGCCGATATTTATACATCCATAACACAATCTCGCCACAACCTCTCTGTGGGGTTTCCTCCTTCTCCTGCTAATAATCTCCAACCACACAGGAACAGAAGACGATGTGACTCATTGCACTGTGAAATGTCTTAAGGACTGCTTTAAAAGCTGCAACAACAAATATACAAGGCACGGGGAAGAAGCAATATACAAAACTGTGGTTGCAGTTCTGTTGTGCACGTTGCAAACCATTGCCTTTGGCTGATAACATTTGGATAATAGATAAGAAGTAAGAAAGTCTGCAACTTCAGTCCCAGAGAATCGTCTTTCTCTTCCTCAACAACTTGCATACAGTTTAACAGGTATTTTGTGTTAAGCCACTTTAGTGGATGAGGTCCAAAATGAGCATTAAATAAAATTTATCTAAACCAAACTTAATTTGCTGCTTATCCACCACAGAAAAGTGTACCTGAAATTCATCCCTGAATTGATGAGGTTTCATCTGGAAAAAACGACACATTCTGCTAGTATAATTTTTCTGGATTAAACTCAGTGGCTGTTACACAAGTTAAATGAAATTACTAGCATGTCCTTTCCTCCTGCAGGGAGAGAGAGACCTTACACAGAAATCAGGCTATGCTGAAAAAGTCTGCAAATTTCTAATTTCATCAGAAGTTCACACTCATGTTCACATAAGATGACTGATCCTGCATACTCTCTATGGCCTGAAAAATATGGCCAGCAGCTTACAGGTGACAGTCCCTTATCTTCTCCAGAGCTTGCTTTTTCTTCTTGCAGCTTGTTGGGCTGTGGCTACACATGATGGACTGGTGCAGAACCAGAGTGTCAGAGAACCATGCTATCATTTGCCCTCAACTAGAAACCAGAAGTTTCCTTTTCACTGAATGACGTTCAACCCCAGCTATCAGTTCTTTGGTTGTAAGTTAGCTCTACATTATTGCTTCTGCCTTGTATATAACCATATTGATTTTTTGAGTACAGAAATGCTTTAAGAAAATCAATGTTTCAGCAAATAGAGTGGAGTAGAAGTGTTGCAGAATCCCATTTGCCATTCCAGCATCAGAGATTGTGTTTAAGTTAAAGAAAATAAGATGTACATGCAGGACGATGTATACAGAGAAAAACTGCAGAAGACATAGAAAACAGGTGAGTAGAGAGGCATGATATTAAAAACAAAACAGAAAATGAGAAACTGAAGATAAGTATAGTAGCTGTAGGCAGTACTTAGCTAATTTTAGCAATTTAAAACTTAGGTGTCAAGTCCACACTAATCGCCTTAGCTTTCTCCCTATAGCGAATAGAGAGCAGGAGCTACCTCCACAAGAGGTTTGACCAGTCCTAGGATAGGTCTCTAAGACAGGGCAATGCATCATGCTTTACTATCTACTGTCCCAAAGTCTAGGTGATGGGCAGATGTATATTTTTTGGGTGGTTTAAAGTTAAGCAAGATGAGTATGTATCCATAAAAGTAAGAAAGTGCTTTCGTTTCTATTGGAGGAAACAAAACCACAAACTTAAAAGTGAAGTGGAAACACCTCAGGGACTGACATGATTTGGCCATGAAATGCAAGGAGGCACAACAGCACAGCTTTTGGAGACAAAGGCTTCCTCCATTCTGCTTAACAGGAGCAGACCAAGGCCTGAGCACAAGCACCCAAGCCAACAGCCCACGCTGCTTAATCATTAGTTCACTCCCCAGCAATGGTTGCATTGCTCCAACTAGCTCCATCTGCCACAAACATGCATTCAAGAGGACATCAGTTTATCTGTGCCATTTGTTAGTAGAGTCATGAATAGCTCTGGTACCTCTAGTAGCACAGGCACAGACGAACAACAGCATTTGTAATAGATCTGCTATGGATCTTTAATATATTCTATATATTCTATATATAGAATATACAACTGTTGGCTGCATATCTTTCAGAGGTTTATTCTGGAAAATCTGATATATACAAGTTATTATGACAACCTATATGCCCAGCATAATTCAGAAATTTACTATAAGTGAATTGAGTTTGGCAGCACACTGGAACTACAGCCTCTTGTAACTACATTTCTTAAGGTTTTGTGCTATGGTTGTATCATAGCTTTCTGACATAGTTAAACAAAGGGACACTGGTGGGGTGATATTAAGAATGTTATAGATGCTTCAATATCCATAACTACCACTATATCCACAACCACTCTCTAACATAGAGGAAAATTGTCATGGTAATAGCCCACACCTGCACTTACATACTGAGAATTTCTGAAAGAAGGTATCCCTGCTATGGATTAGCTCCTGAACTGTGCCCTAAAATATCTGGCCTATGGCAAAACAGTGTAAGGAGTGTCCCAGCACTGTCACCACAAGTGACTAAGTTCCAGTGCCTGGGAATTTTTATTGGCATTGTTCAATTTTCTAATGTAATCTTTGTGTTCTGTGTATTTCAACACTTAGTCTCCCTGCTGTAACTGTAAACAGAGTTCAGAGAGATATTCCTCACCTGTGCACTCATGGAGATGTGATTTGGACAGGATTATCTAAAGACAGTGGCTTTTGCAGACGTGAGGGCAAGTTCTGTACATGTTTTGCTTGTGATACTCAAAATACCATCAATGAAAAGGATACAAGTGACATATACAAAATTGGCTGATTTTAAAGCAGGATCATTAGCAATATGAAATTCAGATTTCAACCTCCAGAATGTCATGTAAAACTCAAAAGTCAGAACCAACCTGCTATTTTTGTGCATAAAAGTACAGATCAACAAGTTTCTCAACCCACAGAACAATCTACTTGTCAAAGAAGTTAAAACATGACCCTAAAGAAGAGCTTTTCATTGAGGCACTTCCCAAGAGAAGAAAAACACTACCACAGCTTTTTAGGCTCCACTCCCTTCTCCTCATACACAGCTTTTGGTTTC
The DNA here is from genome assembly GCA_013400555.1 of Jacana jacana. Classification (NCBI taxonomy): domain Eukaryota; kingdom Metazoa; phylum Chordata; class Aves; order Charadriiformes; family Jacanidae; genus Jacana; species Jacana jacana. The sequence goes on from VZTM01028827.1 coordinate 56,310, forward strand.
ATGAACTGAATCTATCCTGAAAGCATTTTCACTTGTCTAATTAAAGTGGGAAGTAACATACAAAGAAAATGTCAGAACAGAGAAGGTCTTAAAGACAACAACATGTAAAATATTTCTATCCTGCTCTGTGGTGTCACTCAAAAATTGATTTATGATCTTGTTGTTTATAGGTTTTGGAACACAAATGAGAAAAGGCCTCTTAAAGCTTTTGTGTTTTAACAGCATTGGAGTTGATGTAGGATTGTGTGTCAGCCTGGGTGTTGTACTTATTGAATAGATGGCTTTTCTGTTCAACAGTTTTAGCTTTGAAGACCAGATTCATCTGGTTTTCTTAGTAATATCTGACATTTATTGTGTCAGAGGAAAGATTTTCTTATAATTGCTCATCAGCAAGTCCTTGTCTAAACATTTGAATAATTTACAAGCACAAAACCTATTTGTTGTCTTTTAATAAAAATGGGCCAAACTTGCCACTAGTACAATTGCATGTAGTGCCATTCACTTCAAAGAAGTTACACATGCTTACGCAGCAAGGAGTTAACCCAGATACCATCAAAATGTTTCATTACTAGTCAGGTCAGACAATAAATGAGATCTTCTGTTTGTGAAGTACTACAATTTATGTCTAATGACTGGAAGAATTGGTGTATAAAGTAGAAAAAGTAGTAAAACTAGAAAGCAATCATCTGCTACACCATTATGATGGCAGGGGTAAAAGCATCTTCCTTTCTTGCAGATACAAGCGAGCACTTCACCCCTGTCTTTTCTGCAAGGATCCCACTTTCAGAATCTTTTTGGCTCACTTACAGGCCCATTGATGTAGAATTATTGACCCTTTCAGGCTGGAAGGGACCTCAGGAAGTCTCTAGTCCAAAGTCAACATTGAATTCAGGACCAAGTTGCTCAAGGCTTTGTCCTGAACACCTCTGAAGACAGAGAGACTGTGCATGTTTCACTGTCCTCGTAGGACAGTTTCCTGTTCTCCTTATATCCAGTTTGAACCTCACTTGTTTCATCTTGTCCCTTGTCTCTTGTCCACCTACTATGGACCATTGTGAAGAGCCCACCTGTGTCTCCTCATTGACCTTGTAGGCAGTGGGGGTCATTGTCAGGTCTCCCCAGAGCTGCTTGTGCTTCAAGCTGAACAACCTCATCCCCATCATCCTCTCCCCATATGACAAATACTCTAGCCCTCATCATCTCAGGGGTCTTTGATGAATTCCCTCAAACATCAAACATTTGTTGATGTCTTTGCTCTATTGGGAGGCCTAAAACTGGATGCAGTATAATTAGATGCAGTTTAATAATTGCAGAGTGGAGGAGATGATCACTCTCCTCTCTTTACTAGCTTTGCTCCTCATAATAGACCCCAGAATGCTGTTGCTCATCTTTGTTGCCAGGGCACACTTCTGGCTCATGCTCAGCTCACTACTTACCAAAATCTCAGGACCTTTTCTGCACAGGTGCTCACCAGCCCGTAGCGATGCAGGTGATTTCTTCATCACCAGCACTGCACTTCACCTTTGTCCTTGTTTAATTTAATGAGGTTTCTGGTTTTTCCTACAATCCGTCCATGTCTTTCCAGATGACAGCTCTGCCCTTCAGCAAATCCCCTAGTTCCACTCAGTTTTGTGTCACCCACTGATTTGATGAGAGGAGATCATGTCTCCTACTCCAGGTCACTAATAAAAGCATTAAACAGGATATGGCCTCACCCAGACCTCTGGGGAATTCAGTTCATAACTGGCCTGCAGGTAGAGACTGACCCATCAATTACCATTATGTGGGTTCAACAAACCAGGCAGTTTTTCACTCGTGTAGTTGTCCACCCCATCTAGAGTATATCCCAAACAGGAATCAAGGATTATGCTGCGTTGGGCTATACTAAAGAGCTCTGCTGTACTACACACACCCTCAAACTGAACTTCTGCACAGAGAGTTGAGCTACGGAAGATGACAGATGTACTGTGGTTGCTGACCAGCCAAACATCATCTCATTGCCTGTCTCCATGTCACATCATGGCTGGAAACCAACAGCCAGAAAGGACGAGTAAGAAGACAAGATCTACCTAAGTAAACTACAACCCTTACCTGTACCCATAAACAGGCTTCATGCCTACCATGCCTTTTTCACCTGTACCAGGAGTTTGGGTGCATTTTATCAACAAGAACACCCTCTTTCCATAAGAACATGAGTACCCTCAACACCTGCCAACAACTCTGACATTCCCCAGTGACTTTGTCAGCTTTGCCAGCACACAGCCAATTTGCCAAGTTTCCACCCTTTTCACATTACTCAGGACATGCATTGTCAAGAAGATAACAAATATAATAATATATATGTCTTCTAATTAATACACAAGTTGCATAAAATGTCAGTTGCAAAGTACAACACACCTTTACAGTCACGTTTCAAAAAAATCTAACTAATGACCCCCCTTCTGCAATGTTAGGTGATAAGTCTATTGTTCATCCTGAAAGTTATCTGTTATTTCCCACAGAGCATTCACAGCCCAAAGGAAGTCCCCAAACACAGGTGAAGCAAAAGCTCTTGTGGAATGTCTAGTCCAGCTTTTTCAGAAGCAGAACAAAGACCCTAAACAGTGACTTTCTGATTATGTTTTTTTATGGACTTTCATGATTTTCACTTTCATGATCCAAGCCTCTTTTCCTAAAATTCCCAGAAATCCCTTATCCACCATTAAGATTCAGCATGTGAACTTCCAGAAAGATTAGGCTTCCCTGGTGGAATATCAGGGATGGGATTAGAAATGAGTTTATAACAGGTGCGTAGTTTCCATATCAATATGGCTGCTTCTTTCTTATAAAATGACTAATATGAAGCATCTAACACTAAGCCAACCGAAGTGGGGGAAAGAGCACTTAGAAGAGGTGTGTAGAAAAAGTTTTCATTTTGTGATCTTCTACTCAGTTTATACATCTGGCAAAGAGTAAAGGAGACAAAGCCTAGGTATGAAACACATATTACTGGCCCACCAGTGCAAATCCAAGAACAGAACGTGGAGCTGCACATAAACTGGGTATCACATGCCACTTTCCAGTTACAAGTGAGAGCAATTTCTGGAGGCATCGATTTAGAATAGAATACAATTGAGTAGGACAGAACTATTTCTGTAGAACAGTACCTATCTAGTCCAATCTACTACAATCATCTAGTCCAACTGAGTGACCAATTCAGGGCTAACCAAGTTAAAGCACGTTATTAAGGGCGTTGAATTGAGTAGCTGTTTGCAAGGTGTACCTTGCACGCCTACTGTATTACTTACTATTTGATTTCTACTGAAGATGCTCCCTGGGGAAGGTTCTTGCTCTCGGTTCACCAGAAACCTTGAAAAGATATCAAAATGGAGAAACAAAAATAACAATTCACTCGAGGTTAAGAAGGAAGTCTTTCAAATTACAGAATACTTATTAACATGCCAGTTCACTTCTTTTTTTTTCTTCACACAAGCACTGGTTTAGACTATGTTTGAACCAGCTTCAGTTTACCAAAGATTTTTTATTCATTTTATTGGCTGAGTTGCCACTTGCAGTTCAGCACAAGCTTTGGGCCTGTGCAGTGCAGTGCTATGAAAACCAAACACGTTGTGAGCAACTTTCAAACGTGGATGCAGCACTTTTTATGGCAGGATGAGTTCCTGGGTCTCAGAAATCAAAGAAAATGAAGTTTTCAGCTCAGAAGGTTACCCTGAGGATGCGATCTTTGGGATGGTGGCCTGTTGCCAGCTGAAGTGCTGTGTGCTGGAGAGAGTGTAAGTAAGGAAATAATGTTTTCCTATTTCTCAGAATTATTTTGATGGGAAATTTGCACATCCTTTGGAAACTGAAATTATTGTATGACCTCTACTAGGACAGTACTGTGAATAAACAATGCTAATTACTAACAAAGTATTCTGACAGTACAGAAAAAATCCACCACTTACACCTATGCAGTGTGTCCACTCTTCTTTACAAGCCATGATATAAACTGACTGCCTCATCAAGAGAGCACTCAGCAAACTTAACAAAGAGAAAGTTACAGTTTAGTATGCGAGCAAAGTTTTTTCTCTCTGTGCTTATCTTATTATTTGCAGTTGAATTCCTTTGCTGCATACTGTTCCTGAACCTTCCTAGATAACTATTCATACTCAAGACACGGGTGAGAGGAGGCAAGAGTCTGACTGATATCCTGGAAGAATGAGATTTTGGCTGTGAAAATGAGAAATGTGTAATGTGATTAGACCGTGATCTCTTCCCACCCAGAAAAAAAAATGCATTTATAAATCAAAGTTACTATATAATTTGGTTACAGGTATTCAGTGGACAAATGATCCTCTTTCTCAGTTATATATTTCCATTTATATTTAAAAACCTATTGATTCTGCAGGGTGAGGAGGGTATATCTCTTTGCTTCATTATTCCAAGTGACACATGATAAATTAGGGTTTTTTTATGGACTTTCACGTAGTTTCCTTCAGAGAAGGCTTTTTTCCTCAAGTGCTCAGCTGTTAATCCATTCTTTCACTGGAAGAGACACTATGGCAGAAGATGAAAAAAGCATCTGTGAGTGTGTTAATCACAGAGTGATTGATGCTGCCATTACAAGGAAAGGTTAGATAATATGCTCAGCAGTTTTTCCTGCTATTTACAACACAGTGCCAGTCATCCAAACCAAGGACTGATCGGTGCACAGACTTCAAATTAATCCAGTGTGAGTCCTCTGAACCTAATGGCAAGACTGATAACATTCATCTATTTTCATTTCTCCTCCCTCTTTCATCACATGGCTGAAGTCTGAAAACATCTGAAATTCATGAGACTTTTATGGCCTGACTACCCAAGCCAACTTGTTGCTCGGGTTCCCTACGCACATCCCATCTCATACCAGGGTCAGCCCCTACAAAACCCACCTATCTTACTAAACAACAACAGAAAAAGGCAGTAGACAAAACAGAAAACTGAATAAAAAAGCAACCCAACCCTACCACATCTAATTTATAATTTCTTCTGTGAAATCCTTTTGCACCCTGCATTGTCAACATGACTTCATATATTTTTGTTGGAAAGCCTGTGAATTCTGGAATGTGGGTACACTGCTAATCCAAACAATATTGTGATGGGAGTCTGAAAAGGCAAACTTTTTAAAACTTCAGTAAATACACTTGTCTTCATAAATTATTTGAAAGTAATTACATTCATTGAATCAAAGAGCAAGCTTCAATCAACAAGGGTAAGTTCTAGCAATTAATGCAAGCAGAGAGAAAAGGAAATCTACAAAGCCCATGACCAGCTCCATATGATGGGTAAAATAGCAAAAAAATACTTCTATAGAGTAAACTTAAATTTGTGGTTTCATTTCTATGCATCATTTTTACTGTCAGCTGCAAAAAAAAAGAAAAAAATCACATCTCAATATTCAGAAAAAAAAAACAATTCAAGAAATCATCATTCTAACAAAATAACCTTCAGTTGTAAATCCAGGAATGCATCATTTATTTCCTTTATGCTAATTTATTCAATAATTAGAAGTATCAGCATTACCTTGTCAGCATTTTAATTCCTCTAAAGGATTTGACTGATTTTACTAAGTGCTGCTGCTTTTTCTAAAAGTATAACAAAACTATTTCACAGCACTTCAGATCTTATTTAAGTATACCTGGGCAGTAGATCCTTTCCTTCTCCATTACTGATTTCATAAATATCAGTGTAACCGCTCTGAAGTAATAACTGTAGAGATTACCTGAGTTTTAGGTGTAACATTTGTTTCCAATAGTGAACACACAATTTTCCAATAAACTGGAGATAAACCTCCTTGTCCTCCAGCTGTGTTAGTCCAACTATTGTGTTGTGTAATACTTTTAAAACTAAACCAGCCAAGCTGTTATCAGAGAAGCCGTCTTGTGTGATTTAACTGACCACAACCAAATATATTTTTTTGGTCTGAAATTTCTCTCCTTAGCTTTTAAGAGGTCTTGTGAGATGCTCTCCTTCCATAAGGGGTTGTTCAGCCTGGAGAAGAGAAAGCTCTGTGGAGACCTTAGAGCAGCCTTCCAGTACTTAATTGGGCCTATAGGAGAGATGGGGAGGGACTCTTTGTCAGGAAGTGTAGTGATAGGAGAAGGGGTAATGTCTTTAAATTGAAAGAGGGTAAATTTAGATTAGATATTAAGAAGAAATTCTTTACTGTGAGGGTGGTGAGGCACTGGAACAGGTTGCCCAGGGAAGTTGTGGATGCCGCAGCCACGGAAGGCCAGGCTGGATGGGGCTTTGAGCAACCTGCTCCAGTGGGAGGTGTCCCCGCCCATGGCCGGGGGTTTGGAACTCAATGATCTTTAAGGTCCCTTCCAACTCTAACCATTCTCTATGACAAACAAATGTTGATGGAGTTATCGACATACTGCTTAGCTAAAAGCTTCCTGGAACTTCAGACTCATGAGATGTTTTTCACTTGGAGCCTCAACCCTGTCAAATGCACCTGCACACTATTACACATTTGCCTGGTGTCCATATTTCAGTGGTGTCTGAAGCGGGTCATGGTCATGTCAAGCATTCAGAGCCCACATAGGATCAAAAGCACTGAACCAACACTGCAATTGATCCCCCTTTCACTTTCCCGTGCACAATGAGTCAACGATATAGCAATGAGCTGCAAGGAAAGAGCTGCCAGATAGTGTTGTATACAAGATATTAGAAACAAAAAAATAAACAGAAAGAGGATCAGGTAAATTCTCAACAACGCACTTTTAATTCAGATACTTAATCTAGGTGACCAGAAGGACAGTATTTAAACTATAACACAGCTTGTACATGCTATGAACTTTAAATGTTCCATATCACACCACATTCTTATCCTAAGCAGGTATCAATGTTTCCTGCTATCACTCTTCCTGCAGATCCCAATAAGTTTCCCTTTGTTCCCTTTGTAAGAACCACTCAACTAGCACATTGTTGATGCCTCTAATCTCTTCTAGGACAGAAGCACATGCTTGCAAACCCTTCTACCTAATGTGTGGTTACATGTGAGCAAACTGGTCCTGTCTAGTGGTATGTTTCCTTGTAGCAATGCAGGACAGCCTTTCAAGATGAAAGGATTTACTCAAGAATTTCAGGAAAAAAACAACCCCCAAAAAAACCCCAAAAACCAAAGCAAAGTTTCTACATGCATCCATGGCTACCAATGTAAGTTGCCTCCAGTTTCAGGGCCTCCTGGGCAGCTTCTCTAGGTGACAGCCTCCCTAACACTGCTCTTCACTTTGAACTCAGATCCAGGGGTTCTCCATTCTGTTCCTGCCACCAAAAGGTAACGCCAGTCACTAGTCTTCCAACTTCACGAGGGGAAGTTATGAAGAGAAGGGGGCTGTCCTCTTCTCCCAGATAACTAGGACTCGAGTGAATGGCCACAAGTTGCACCAGGGGAGATTTAGATTAGATGTCAGGAAGAACTTTTTCTCCCAAAGAGTGGTCAGGCACTGGAATGGCCTGCACAGGGAGGTGGTGGAGTCACTGTCCCTGGTGGTGTTCAAGAAGCATCTGGATGAGGTGCTACAAGACATGATTTAGTAGCTTAGTGGGTAGTATTGGTGATAGGAGGACAGTTGGACGTGATGATCGTGTAGGTCCTTTCCAACCTTGTGTTTCTATGATTTCTATGATTAAATCACCAAAGAAATTATTTTCACAGTTTCCAGTAGTTCCTTAGTTGCAGGCCAGATACATTTATTATACCAAACACTTCACCTTTCTCATCTAACAGAGGAACTTAACTCCTCAGTTCACTGGATCCCAGTGCAGAGAGAATGGGAAAAATATCTCCTAAACATATTGAGCAAAATTCTTAACAGGAAACTTTCTTGGGGGGAGACATTGTTTGATTTTTCACTACAGATTATGACATCCTACCCATAAATGTTAAAGGAAAAAAGTTTAAAGAGGGGGTGGGGATATGTTTAAATAAAAACACCGTACACTGCTGTCTCTTCCTTTTCATATTTACTACTACACATGGTTTGTTAAGTCAGAAATTCTACTCCACTTGTCCTACCTTTTGCAGCAGAAAGCCATATAAATCCCTTTATGGGACAAAACATGCCACAGCACTTCTTTGGCTTGCCAGCTCTTTCTGCTCCTTGCAATAAATCCCACAACATACTCCAGCCTTTAAAAACCCTTCTACAATTCTCTTTTCACAGAATCACAGCATCCTCATGGTTGGAAAGGACCTCTGAGATCACCAAGGCCAACCATACACACACAAAAGCCCCTACAATCTTGGTCACTAGAGCATGCCCTGAAGTGCCACATCTACACGTTTCTTAAATACCTCCAGGGATGGTGATTCCACAACCTCCCTGGGCAGGCTGTTCCAGTGCCCGACCACTCTTTCAGTAAAATAATTCTTCCTAATATCTAACCTGAACCTCCCCTGCTGCAACTTCAGACCATTTCCTCTGGTCTTGTCATTATTCACTTGGGAGAAGAGGCCAACACCCACTTCTCTACAACCTCCTCTCAGGTAGTTGTAGAGGGCAATGAGGTCTCCCCTCAGCCTCCTCTTTTCCAAACTAAACATGCCCAAACATGTCTAAACTTATATGCATAACGTGTAAGAATCACATGAAGTGAAGCCAAAGACATGCCTGTGTGTTAGAGCTTCCTCATCTGTATGCAGCAGACCAGATTCCCACCAGTTTGTACCTAAATGCCAGTCTTAACACATAGTTATCACAGTCAGATAGCCAAGGTGATTTATCTTAATCTTGAAGGCAAAAAAGTACTATGTTTCATGGGTAAAATAGCACACTTTGACCCACTTCTTTTGTAATAGCTGAAATTATAAATATATATATTTTTTCAGCTGTTCTTTCATTTCAGCAAGTTATGTATTGCTGTTAGGGGCACTAGGGCTTGAAAAAAGGCTCTTTGGATACAGTCTCCCAGGAAAGCAGAAATTTTAAAATAGCAATTTCTTGTTTGCTGTGAATCAGAAAATGCCCCTAAATGGTTCATAAAATCTTTTTGAAATTGAAGGTCACAAATTATGCTTATGAGCAGTGATAGACACCTCTTCTAGATCTGAAGTTTTCACTAAAGAGAGGACTGAACAAATCCATAGGATTCATTTACATATTCTATTGCACTGCCATAAATAATAGCCTTATCAAACTGTGAGGTCAGTAGAAAGAGATCTCCTCATCCTCCGTACTGACCCCTTTCCTGGGGCAAAGGGACATTGACTCACACTTCATTAAAATGTACCTCCAACTATTGACCCAACCAATGTCCACAAAACCCAAAAAATAAAAACCCCAAAGGAATAAAAAAATTAAATGGCCTCTTTATTGCCTACTAAAATCGAGAACAATAATGAGGGAGGGTAAGGCAAAAGCTTGACATCTGCAATTTAAGAGTTTGAATAATTTTATCCAGTTTCACGGGAGCTGTAGGTAAACGCAGTGTTCAACAAGTCATGTGTCCAAAATATGTGTGCAAACACACAAAATAAGTTTTAAAGAAAGAGATCGTAGCTTGGCTATTAGTAAGAGGCTTCAAACCCTCTTCCTCCTTCAAGAGCATGGCTTCCAGAAACTTCCTTGAGTGAAGACATTTTGTTTGAACTGACCAGAGAGATGTTGTGTCCTCACACAGGCTTACTAATGATGGATAATCTGGAGAAGACTGAGGAGGGATATGATCAATGCTTATAAACACTGAAAATGTGGGTGTCAAGAGGAAGGGGCCAGTCTTTTTTCAGTGGTGCCCAGCCATAGAACAAGAGGTAAAGGGCACAAACAAACATAGGAAGTTTCATCAAAACATGAGGAGGAACTTCTTCACTTTGAGGGTGGCAGAGCACTGGAACAGGATGCCCAGAGAGGTGGAGGAGTCTCTGTCTCTGGAGATATTCAAAACCCAGGACATGTTCCTGCACAACCTGCTCTAGGTGAACCTACTCTGGCAGGGAGGTTGGACTAGATGACCTCCAGAGGTCCCTTCCAACTCCTATCACTCTGTGACTGATTCTGTGAAAAGGCAACTAGCACTTCCTGACTCTTGCCACTGTGACCTTCCTCTGTTCACTTCCCTTCTTAGAGCTAAAATTGTCCAGTTTGAGCCAACTCAAAGGGATGAAGATTCCCATCAATCATTTTCCTCTTGTGGAGCATAGCGATGCTGCTTCATCGTAACTAGAAAGACTGTGATCGCTACTCAGACTTTGCAAAAGGTCTTGGTTGCAGCAGTGCATTGCTCAGCACTTTATTTTACTGTTATAAAAACAGTTCAGCTGGGAACAAAGGCAATTTCTCTGGATCCAGCCTACAAGCTGTCCCCTTTGCCATTGTCTATTGTTCAGCAGTCATTGTGCTTTTTATTTGCAATCATGCAAAAAAAGCATTTCCACATAATTTTTGGTACTTAAACAGTAGCTCAGCCATTTAAATCTGTGGTAAAAGAAATCAGTGTTCCAGACTCCCAAAGGCCACCATTGATTCACATGCAAAGTACGTCTGCCTGTTCCCCTAGTTTTTCCCAAGAATAGTTGCTATCTGCCAACTTGCATGCAAATCCATCACCGGCAGGGGGTTCATACGCCAACAGTGTATTTCTCCACTCTCTTTAATTTCGATTTATAATAGATTTTTTTGCAGATAAACACAAGTTAGCAAAATACTGGTCATACTGCAAGGCGTTTCATTTTCCTTAGGGGGAAGTAGATTCCAAATTGTCACAGAACCCCAGGAGGCCACAAAGACTAAATCATAAGTCCCCAGATATTCAATGGTAAGTCTACCACATAATATTTTTTTTCCCTGCCAGGGGGATTACAGCTGAATTGCTGCATCTGCAAAATCCAAAGTCCTTTGCTGCCACAAAATCATTTTCTGTTTGGGTCCAAGCTCTATAGTAGTTGGCTTCCCACTCACGGGAAGCCATAAATTATTTACAAATCTTGGAGTATAAGTCTGTTATGAATACATTAACTGTTCTCTTACCTTCAGAACTCATTAGCACCAGGAACAAGTCTTCTGATGCGATTTTCCACTTATATCCACTGCATAGGCTGGACCTGCTGTGCCACTCAAAATGTTGTATTTCCAACACAGGCCTTATTTTAAAGGGTGAATTTTAAAAACAAATTGAATATAGGGGGAAAAAAGTCTTTAAATGGAAAACCCAAACCGTGTTGACCCAGTAGGTAGATGATCTAACAGGTCTTTATGAACTCTGCCTACACACCGGGATTTATTGTCAAAACATTGCAGGTTCTTTTTTTTTAACCCGACTTCTAAGAAAATTGCAGCTTACGAGATCACATTGTATATACATTTGTCAATCCTTCCTTAATAACCTTTGAACCTGTCAGCTAGTTTTAAGCAAATTTGACAGCTGGGGAAGAGGGGAGATAGAGGTCTCAGAAAGGGAAGTCCAGACAGGTTTTCTGAGAATTAGAAGCTGGGTACAGAAGACAGAGAGGAATATTTTGCCTGTCCTGGGAGGGAGCAGCCTGCTGGCCATCCCTGCAAACCTGACTCAAATTAGCCACAGTCTGGGCTGATATTTGCCCATGAGGCTGGGAACTCAGATCAAGCACAACATGCTGTGGGAGTTGAGAGGGATTAGGGGATGGAGGACACAAATCCACATAAACCCAAGTTCTCCTACTAAGGCTGTTTGTATTTCATAACTTTTCACAGACAGCATCAGTGAGGATAAAACTCAAGGTTTAATTTGGAATGCAATCATTTATATATTTACTAAATAGTATATACTGCCAGGCTGGTTATAAGAAGTAGGCAGAGTCTGGTCATATGGGGCTAACTGATATTAACCAGAGCCATGGCACTGAACTCTGTGGAATTATAGCAGCCTGGTGTCACAGCTTTCCCGCAGTCTTTATTTTTTGTTATTCAAAGGGTGGCTGTTGGTCTGACCTGGAAAAGACCAGTCTTCAGCCCTACAGAAATGGCAGTGAGGAGCTGAGGGGCAGGCATCCTTCCTCCCCCAACCCCTTGGTGCTACCTGCTAGCATCTGGGGACTTTTGCAGGGCTCACAAACATCCTCCCTGTACGCTGCCACTACTCTCCCTATTCACTGTGCTTATCAGGTGTGTATTCATGGGGAAGCCCAACACAGCATCTCCTGTGAAGGGCAGGCTGGGTTCTGAGGAAGTTAACGGGAAATCCCAGGGAAGCCAAGAAGTGCAGGTGAGGAGTGAGACCAAGATGGGACGGGAGACTCCGTTCCCTGCACACCCCAACCACACAACCCAATGTCTGGAAAGGTTTGCGAGCAAGTGGGATACCCTCTCTTCCCAGGCTCAGTGGTAACCCACGCAAATCCCTCATCAGAGAGAGAGGCCATCGCTGTGTTAAACTGGAGCAATTTAGATGAGTGCTATATGGGTATTCTGAATTGCTGTACTTTGGCTCTGCCTTTGTGTTTTGCCAAGATTACACAGATAGGCAAGCTTCTATATTTATAAATAATTTTTTATATATACATATATATAAACATCTATTTTCCCAAATGGTAAACCCAGTCTTATGCACTGAGATAGCAGACTGCAGTGATTTGCTTTTAGCTAGTTAAGCAGTCTGAACTGAACCAAGAAAGAGAAATCAAGTAAAATGGAACATTATTTCACTCTCCAATCAGTGTGCTTAGTTACAAGACTCTCGCCAAGAACAAATGTGATATCTCGACTAAAATTAGGGTATTTGTTCTAATTACTGGGCACACAAAAATCTCAAAATTCTGGAGCCGAACTGATAACGTTGCTATGGAAATAAGCTTAATTACCGCAGGCCAGCTAACAAACTTCTCGGTGCTGCTATCTTTACAAGCTACCTCTGCTCTCAAAAGTTTCTGGGGTTTTTTTCCTCTCTCAAATGGGACTAAATACCTCTAGTGTTAACAGTAATTAAATTCAGACATTCCAAGTCTGAGGCTACTCTAAGAACGGCTTAACAGAGGCTAATGCAAAGGAAACACTAAGTGTAACTATTCCAAACAAAACCACATTTTAATCAATATATTACTTCAAACGCACCAGACAATGTTAATTCCCTGAGTATATACACTGAGGATTGCATGCTCTTCCCACACTTTTTCTCCACCTCACACAGGAGGAAAATTTATGAGGAGGAGAACCCCCAAAGAGTGGTGTACGTGTGCATATGAATATATGCATATGCATGCATTGTGATCTAGGTGTTCCTGCTCCAGCAAGGGGACTGGACTAGATGATCTTTCAAGGTCCCTTCCAATCCCTGATATTCTGTGATTCTGATACATGTGAATGCATGTGAATATATGCACACAAGAAAAAGACCATTCATGAGGAGACTCGCATTTTGCTTTCCTGCAGCAGGAATCCCCATGCACGAGAGGGGATCGGAAATGGGCAGGTCATGGGGCAGAGGACAGGCAGCAGCGCTCATGCTGCACTGTGACCGTGACTCCACATGCTGGGTACTGAGAGGTAAGGGCTCCAGAGGTGATAAGCTGGCTTTGCAGGGGATGGAGAGGACAGAGGATGGGTGGGAGGCCCTGGTCCAGTCCAGAAAATGTCTGACTGCCCAGGCTGAGACACATCTGGTGTCTTGTGGGCACCAACATGGAGGACCCTACTCCCTCCCCACCACTTCCTGAAGGGACTTCCATTTGCTCTATATGTACATTCATCCTGCTTGAAAGAAGTCAGTGCCTCTGCCAAGCTGGGACAATAACATATGATGAACATGACCCACTGGCTACCGGCCCACAGGTAGCAAAATGCAGATTGTCAAAGTGAAACTCCACAAACACCCAGCAGCTGAATATACTTCATTTCCAGCATTCAGACGCAGTCTGCAAACCTTTCACTGACAGAAAAAAGATTCAACTTTAACAGATAATTTATACGCCATGAATAATTCAGGCAGTCCTAATAAACAGCTGAAACCAGAAAACCCACAAGGAGCACATCTTACAAGGTTCCTTGGACTGCAATATAAACTCGCTATATTCAGTCTGACAATTATCACTCTGTTGACTTCAATTTAGTTACTTCTAATTTCTACCAGTCTGAAAGCAAAATAATTTGTTTAATTTCCCAAAGGATAAAAATACAGTTCAGTTCAGAAACATTAGTTTTTTAATACAACCTTCACATCCATATTATTTTCCAAAGATTTTCTTAAATCTATTTTTACAGTGTGTCAAATTGCACACAGTAATAATTCAGAGATAATTGATCTCAGAACAACTTTACAAAAGAAAAAAAAAAAAAAGAGTGAAGCAAAAATATATTTGAACTTTCAACACTCTGAAACTGCATTCTAGATTGTAGAAAACGTTTTCAAATTGCTTCAGAGTTGAGGAACTGTGTCTGCTAGTTAGTACATATTTTTTCCTTGATGAAACTGCAGAAGGTACATCAGCTCTTGAATTCACAGAACTTAAGCCCAGAGGAACAAACCAATTATCTGCTCTGACCTCTGTATATCACGAGTTATTAAATTACATTCATTAGCCCCTTTATTGAGCCATAGAAGTGGTGACTTACTTCCAGTTGGAATTTCAATGGTATCAGCTTTCAACTATTAGTCCTTGACAATCCTTTCTTCCCTAGTCCTTTATTGTCACTGTCCTTTTGTGGTGAAGTTTATATGTGACATCAAGTCACCCCTCAGGTTTTCTTTGAGATGTTCAGTGCCTGTCACTGTATTTTGTTCCCGTATTTCATTCCCGCACCTTCTTTAGCTGTTGATGTTATTTTTAAAATAAGGATGTAAATTCCTCAAAGAAGGGCAAAAAGCAACTGTTTTTCATACCCTGTGGTTTACACACCCTACAATCAACTACAACTACAATCAACTTTTGGCTAGAGCCTCACTCGATGCTTCAGTTTTACTGCAAATATCTGGAGGAAGCAGAAGCGGCACCAGGCAGAACTTGTTTCTGCAGCCAGGTGGGTTGCTTCAGGCTAAACTGGCCTCACTGTGAGTAAGCAATGCCTCTTCCTCTGGCTCGGGCTTCCTAAAGAAAACACAGAGCATTTCTGATGCAGAAGATAAGCTCCACTGGAGCGGGTATTGAGTATCCCATACAGCATGGGATCTGTATGATATGAAACAGGTGCTGAAAAGATGTCTACAGAGCTTCCTATAGTTTTTAGCAGTACAACTTTTGGCATCAACGGAAAAAGAAAACGCTGCTTAAAGAGTTCAAGAGTGTTAGCAGCCACCAGCACCGGGGTGTTTCCCTGCAGCAAACTCCCTCATTTGGCCCAGAAAGGCATCATGTACACTGTGCAAAGGGAAGAAACAAAGCTGACATGATTTGCATTACCCTATCTGCTGCTCCTGGAGCGAGCCCTGGGGTCACACACCCTCCCTGCAGCTTGCTGCCTCATGAGAAATGGCCAGGAGAAAGAGGCCTGTTGAACCAGCGCACCAAGTGTCAGAAGAGACAGAAGGCAGGTTTAAAGCACACCAAGTGTGATGCAGAGATCTTGAGGTTAACGTTCATAAGCTACTTCTGGAATCTCCTAAGGGACTTAGAAGCTTATTACTTATTAGCTTATTCCTTATTAGCGCAGCGCCCTGCTAATGCCACTCTACTGCCTGCAGGACTCACTGTGGTGGGGACACACCAGCACAACTGTGGTGGCATGTAAGGAAAGACCCAGACCTCTCACAGGTTTCATGGGAAACAAGCACCCCAGGAAATTAAGCGGCAGGAAAACCCGCCCTGAAGGATGCAAATACCACCTGACCTCCAGACTGCCCCGAGCTCTCTAAAGTTTTCCACTCTCTCAGCTCTAATAAAAAGAGGAGCCAGACTTTGTTCTCAGCGGTCACTAATACACTAAACCCAACAGCCAGTCCTCTGCACCAGCTTCTGAGCTATAGAATCATAGAATTGTAGAATAGTTTGGGTTGGAAGGGACCTGTAAAGGTCATCTGGTCCAGCCCCCACTGCCATTAGCAGGGACATCTTCAACTAGATCAGGTTGCTCAAAGCCTAGTCCAACCTGACCTTGAATGTTTCCAAGGATAGGACATCTACCATCTCTCTGGACAACCTATTCCCTTGTCTCACCACCCTCACAGTAAAGATTTTCTTCTTAATATCTAATCAAAATCTACCCTCTTTCAGTTTAAAACTGTTACAACTCATCCTGTCGCTATCCTCCCTTATAAAGAGTCCTTCCCCATCTTTGCTGTAATTACTGAAAGACTGCTCTAAAGTCTTCTCCAGGCTGGACAACCCCAACTTTCTCAGCCTGGCTTCATAGAAGAGGTGCCCCAGCCCTCTGATCATTTTCATAGCCCTTCTCTGTACTCACTCCAATGGGTCCATGTCCTTCTTACGTTGGGGATCTCAGAGCTGGATGCAGTACTCTAAGGTGGTGTCTCACAAGAGTGAGGAGAGGGACAGAATCACCTCCCTCAACCTGCTGGCCATGCTTCTTTTGATGCGGCTGAAGATAAATATCCAGCCCAGGATACCTTTATAGTCTGCAGAACAATCACAGTGTGCACACGTAGTCTCTTAGCCCAGGCGTGGGACACGCACACCACCTCCAGAGCAGGGGCAACGAGGCTGCATCTGCTCAGGAAGAGACACATTGGCCATGCTCCAACCCCACCGGCGCCCATCCCACACTGCACCACAGCCTTTTGTCCTCAGGCTTTCATAGACTAAACTCTTCCAGCACAGGTCAGGGCACCCTCAACCCTACACTGTGCCATCCCAGCAATCAATCATGTTGGTTCAGGCCCTGCCACTGCATATCTCCTTCGTTTTTGTTTCTGGCAACGCTGCTAGCCCTTGACTGCACATGCTTCTGTTCCCACAAAAGCAGCAACCTCCAGGGTCTGCTCTCACACAAGCAGCCCCTTCCCTTTCTGAAAGGTGCAGTAGCTTCACCTGCTTTCCTCCTCCTTGAAAACAACCAGGAGCTCTCAGCTCCTTGCCACGCTACTGGAGAAGTGACGGCATCGCTTCACATCCATCCCCAAGGTGATCCCTGGGGACAGCACAGCTTCTTGCATAGTGCCTACTCGCATGAGCAGCATCTCTGCTTCCCCTGGGCACTCTCTTTCTCCAACCAAATTGTGCTTTTCTGGGGAAAAAACAAGCGCTGCAGAGAGGCAAAGTAACAGAATGAACACAGGGTGGGAAGGGAATGGTGGGGGGAGCAAAACTGTGTCTTTAACCTTATTCTTGACACGTATTTGGCTTTGAGTGCTGCACTATGCAACTTTAATAGAGTTTCCCTGCAGTGGGGTTACACGGATCCGTGCAAGTGCCTGCAGCATCAGCAGGCCTGGGGGAGAGGCAAGGGGGGAAGGGCAGTGGATGGAGCACACCTGCCTGGAGACTTTTCTACAAAAAGTATCTGGGGCTCTGGCAATCCCCACTGAGATAACGAGGCTCCAGTCTTCAAAGGCTCCTCTGAACTCCCTGTATGTAGCCAAGCTTATTTACTCTGAGGACATCGATCCCCTCCAGCCAAGAGGGTGCAGAAGGGCTCGTGCTGCTACAAGAGGAAGGTCTGTTTGCCATGACCTTGCATTTCCTGAAACGCTTGGAGAGCTTTCTGAGACAGCTTGGAGCAATGCACTGGATCAGGTGGCTAATTAGAAAACTGACTGACTTTGCATGCCTACCTGATTCATATGGAGATTGACAGCAGGGCTCATGGGGTTTGTGCTGTATATAAACATCAGCTGTTTTTCAAATGATCATTAACATAACTTCCCCAAAATCTGCAGCACATTGAACCCCCTTCTGTACAAGCAAGATCAGTCCATCAGGTTTAAAGTTTCATATGATCCCTGCCTTCCCAAGAAAGCATTTCAAAACCTACTGTGATTATAAATACTTCCTTTTGCGCTTTCCTCTCTCTCAAACATATTGTTAAGTGGATCTGTAAAACATCTAAAATCAGGTTGTCATCTTTGGACATAAACCATGTTTGGGATATTTCACCCAGAAAGGCAGATGTTTCACAAAGTTCTGGCCATCTAAATCCAGGAAACCGTGTAATGAAAACTATTTTGCAATCTTATCTACATTTTTTGCCTCCTATATCCTTTATAATAGGCATATTTGCAATACATGGGAATGTATAATATAGTAACCTGGATAGTAGTCAGTCAGACAAAAAAGAATCAGGACAGCATAAATCCACAACAGATTTTAGGGTTTGCCTTTTCCAGAGAGTAATAGCTGGCTCCCTGGCTCTGCAAGTGATGGATTGTACACGCACACAAAACACATAGACTCCTGTGCAAAAAGAGAAGCCTGATTCCCTAAGAAAATGTGGGCATCATCTCAGGCTAATTTTCCCCTCTGTCTGTTTGCTAAAGGTAGTACTAGGCAGAATATTTGAAACTCCATGTGTCTTGATTTTCCTAAGCATATCCTATTCCAGTATTTGAAACTACTACATCCTGAATGACTGATGTGAACACATTTAAATCTTACCATGTCCTCTACACATCCCCAAACCCAGGGCCAATTTCACTGAATATGCAGCTAGTCCATTGCATTCCCCTGCAAAGATGCTTCCCAGAAGAATTTGCAGTGCCTTTAATACCAGCATCATTTGGTCACCACCCAGTTGAGACAGTGACAGCACTCCCATTACTGCCCCGTCTAACTGCAGATGGAGTTTGCAAACATTATTAGCAGCAGTGCAACATCCTATCTGAAGATGAGACAAACATAATATGCCGTAAGTCATCCAAACCAGACAAATAATACCAGCTAACTATAGCAAAACTTACACATCGTCTAAGTCTTTGGGCCACAACAACCCCATGCATCGCTACAGGCTTGGGGCAGTGTGGCTAGAGAGATGCCTGGCAGAAAAGGACCTGGGGGTGCTGGTCGACAGGAGGCTGAACATGAGCCAGCAGTGTGCCCAGGTGGCCAAGAAGGCCAATGGCATCCTGGCTTGCATAAAGAATAGTGTGACCAGCAGAAATAGGGAGGTGATTGTCCCCCTGTACTCAGCACTGGTGAGACCACACCTTGAGTATTGTGTCCAGTTCTGGGCACCTCAGCACAAGAGAGATATTGAGGTGCTG
>VZTM01028827.1:99898-123187 GCA_013400555.1 Jacana jacana
TGTAATGATGTCTGTCATTCCAAGCACCCTCCCACAAACTGCAGAGCCCGGCCATGCCAGCAGCCAGTCTGCTAAATGATCAGTTAGGAGCAAGAATAAACAGCCAAAGGTGTGTAAATAAGAAGCATTCATGTAGCTGGGAAGAGAGGCATTAGCCACTGTGCTAACGGAATAGTCTGGCCACAAAAAGGACATTAGTATACACAGATCAAGGCTCCACTTTTCACTGATATCAAATAAGGGGATTACACATTGCATGTAATCAGAGATGTTTTCTTATTCACTCTTCTGCATGTCCCAATCTTCTCTGGCCTTTCAGAACGAAGCACTTGAGCTGAACTTTTAGAATGGAAGGGTTAGTTAGCAGCAGAGACAGTTAAGTTTTGCTAGATCTGTGGGAAGCTAGCTTCTCAGCAGGAAAAAAAGAGCTCTTCTGACCTTTAAAAATCATAGAATGGTTAGAGTTGGAAGGGACCTTAAAGATCATCTTGTTGCAGCCCCTCTCCCACTGGCAGGGACACCTCCCACTAGAGCAGGTTTCTCAAAGCCCCATCCAACCTGGCCTTGAACACTTCCAGGGATGGGACATCCAGAGCTTCCCTGGGCAGCCAGTTCACCAGCTGTGTCAAAGGGCAGAAAACTGAAGTTTCTAATGTCCTTGCTAGTGATTTTATGCAGAATTAGGAAAAAAAAAAAAAAAAAAAAAAAACTTAGAACTGACCCATCACTATTGATCAAGCACAAAACTTACTACACAGCAAAACTATTTTTACCAGCATCCTTCCCCCCAGCTTCACCATTTGACAATCTCTGCAGATTTAGCTGTGAAGTGCAACACAAACATAAACACGCTGTGGGAGGCAGACAGACAAGTGGTTGATGAGTGAAGCATCACAGAGGCCAAGGATCAGTTGAAGACGTGAAGGACTTTCAGGGCTGAGGATAAGTACTTTCTGTCTTGGCCACAGAAAAGAGGCAGCAGAGGAGATTGGCAAAGAAGATGGTGCAGCAGGGAAGATCCACCAGGAGAGCAGTGTACACAGCTGTGTCAGAGTAGCAGGTGCATCAAAAGTGGGGCACTGAATATCTAAGTGATGTTAAAGGAAGAACGACAGGTTTTGAAGTAGGATGATGTGCAAAGTAGCTTCCGCACGTCAGTGGGCAGCAAGTAGTCAACTGTGCCCTCTGCACAGAAAAATGCGCAGAGAAAAGGAGCAGAATATCTATTTTAGCAACATGCTTTGAATGCTGATGACTCATTCCCAGAGAAGAACCAGACATGGGCTAAGGTGCAGAATAGCACAACAGGAGATCAGGCAGGTCAGGATTAAAAAAGAAGTCTTGGAAAGAGCTGACCTAGCAGTGGTAACCGCAACTGTGAAAGGTCCCAGTCAGGAACAAAAAAGAAAATCCCTGCCCAGAGATGGAGAGGAAAGGATGAATTTATAAGCTATGTCCGGGAAAAAAAATCAGCATGCTTCCAAATAAAATGTACAAAGTGCAGTGTCAGCATCAGGAACTTTTCAAGAACATTTCAAGAAATATTTCAAGAAATATTCAAGAACAATTTTTTCAAGCAAAACAGCTGAAAAAGTTGAGGAATAAACTGTGGCAGGCACAGCAAAGTTTGAATGGTGCCGCGGCCAGGAGCAGTCGAGCCCGACGCAATCAATCAGGAAGCCATTCCAGCCAGCACCCAAATCAGGAAGCGCACCCAGGAAGCACACACACAATCGTTCTACAGTTACAGGTCCTCATTCGCTAAGCACTACATTTCGGATAGGGAGAGGGGTATTGTCCACGAGCTTTCCACGCACTTTCCACAGGCTTAAAGTTGCCCCATGATTGGCTACAACATTTGTGTCATTTGCTGTTTCCCACACTTTGTTTCGCCTTCACTATACTTCGTTTCGCTTACTTCCACTTATTTGCATATGTGCCCTTTCAGTAACTCCCTCTTAAAGGGCACAGCAAAGTTTGAATGGTGGTAAAAAAAACAGCAGAGTCATTTTTCTGAAAGCTGTTTTCTTCTTCCTTTCTTTTTTCTTTATCAAAAGATAAGCTTTCCCTCTTCCCCTTGCCTATATCCAAACTCTCATGGTCATGATACCACCTAACACAATTTTAGATCAGTAGAACACCATCAAAAGTTTCTCTTAACTGAACCAAACCTTTTTTTCCAAGGCATCTCAGTACAAATCTATACATGCTCCATTATAGGTTGTGTCCTGTTCTCTTCTAATTAGGAGATGAGCCTTTTGGCAACATGATCTATCCTAACCCTCATTACACTCTTTGTAGAGTAGGGCTGATGGTTGGGCTCGATGATCCCAAGGGTCTCTTCCAACCAAAATGATTCTATGGTTCTGTAATTTTTTCCTTTTGCCTGGGTGAATGAAAAAGGGAAATCAAAAGCTCAACAGATCCAGAAGATTTTTATTTATAATAACTGGAGAGAATGGTAAGGGAGTCAAGCCAGGAATTTACAGGAGAGGGCAAGGCAATGGATAAGTTAGTTGAGGGAGACCAAAACCTGGTTGCTGACTTTGAAGGTGCAGAAGGTGGAGACAGTCAATACCTATTTTCACTCATTAGCACAGCAAGTTTATTCTCAATCATTTATACGATATAGGGGAAAAAAACATTTTGTGCAAAGAAATTTTTCACATTTGAGTTCATGTTTGTTATGGAAAGAGAGTTCGAAGTCCTTCATCTACTCCCTCGAACTTTCTTCTAGCTTTCTGTCACCACGTGCAGCATGAGCAAAGCAATCCCTTTCATACCCTTCAAAGTTCCATCTTCACTGAACATCATCGGAAGTCCCCAGAGTTCTAATTTATATCCTATTACTGTACTACACGGGAATTAAATTAGCAGATGCCAAGCCAATTGCTCAGGAAATTTTAGCAAAGCAGTCTTTGAAACATAGTGCAAGTGGAACATGTGTTCACAGCAAAAAGAAAATAATGTTGGTTTCTTTAAAAATCCCTCAGGGATCGGTATTGGGACCGGTACTGTTCAATATATTCATCAATGACTTGGATGAGGGAATAGAGTCTACTATCAGCAAGTTTGCTCATGACACCAAACTGGGAGGAGTGGCTGACATGCCAGAAGGCTGTGCTGCCATCCAGAGAGACCTGGACAGGCTGGAGAGTTGGGCGGGGAGAAATTTAATGAAATATAACAAGGACAAGTGTAGAGTCTTGCATCTGGGCAAGAACAACCCCAGGTACCAGTATAGGTTGGGAAATGACCTGTTGGAGAGCAGTGTAGGGGAAAGGGACCTGGGGATCCTGGTGGACAGCAGGATGACCATGAGCCAGCACTGTGCCCTCATGGCCAAGAAGGCCAATGGCATCCTGGGGTGTATTAGAAGGGGGGTGGTTAGTAGGTTGAGAGAGGTTCTCCTCCCCCTCTACTCTGCCCTGGTGAGACCCCATCTGGAATATTGTGTCCAGTTCTGGGCCCCTCAGTTCTAGAAGGACAGGGAACTGCTTGAGAGAGTCCAGGGCAGGGCNGGTTCATGATTTCATGTACTCCGTTCTAGAGGTGGCATATACCCCTAAGGGTATTAAATCTTTGTACTACCCTTATGAGTGAAAACTGAGAACAATATACATGCATAAAGCAAGCTACACACCTATGCTCAGGATTGCTCCATTCAGAAAATTCTTGAGGCAGATATCTAACAACTACATTCTTCAGGAGGGCTTGGGAGAAGGGTTGTCTTTTTTTCTTCAGAGTAAGGCTCTTGATATACTCTGGATCTTTTCTCACATTGAGAAGTGGAACAACTGTTTACTTTTCTTCTGCTTTCTATGGAACCAGCATGCAAAACAATTTTGACTCCATGGAAACAGCATTTTACATGTAAATCAAATTAATAAAGCCCTGAAATTTACAGGAACCAATTCTCAAGCAGCACCAGAGGCAGACAGAAAAAGAAGAATGCTCTTATAAATCAGAAAATGGTAGACGAGCTCCAAGCTTCCTGCTGCTGTTTGAGTGGTTTATTATGTCAGTGAAGACCTCCTTTTCCTTTCTTAAGAGTTAAATTCACTTAAGCAAGAAGCGGCCTGACTCTTTCCTTCAGAGACTTATTTATAAGTGACAGCTGTTCATGCCAGGAGTAATATTTGGGTGGACAAAAGTCTTGCAGTAGAAGTTAAATCTGGCAAATTTTTCTTTTTCAGAAAGTCACAATTAATATGAAGGGCTGTCTCCCAGTGTTCAGCGATGTAATATGAATGGAGACACTGCAGGGAAAAGAAATATTGAAACCCTTAAGAGAGGAAGAGGATAACCATTGCTGGGGTATTTTTTCTGGGAAAACTCCTAGCTATTGTTGTGATGGATCCTAACAGAGGGGCACAGACAAATCCATAACTGCAGCTCAAATGTAAACAGACGAGATCTGACCAGAATTATTTGAATGCTAGAAAAAAAAATATAAATGCCAGACTACAGTCCCATTTAATTCCAGCAGGAAAAATAACTGAGCCTACATTTATTTACTTGACAGAATCATTAAAACAAGTATGAGTAGAACAAATTTAACATTGAAAAACTCTGCAATTCAAAAGTTATGAGTCATTCCTCTAAAAACTTGTAATTACAAATAAGTTACAGTACATTTATTTGTCAATTGTTAGTTCAGACTTTGAGTGCAATTACACTTTTACTAGCTTTTTTCCCCCTCATACAGTAGGGATTAGGAAAAGCTTTACACATGTATAAATAACATGTATACAAAGCAGGTGTTAAAGAAAAAAATCATTAAATATTAGGAAACTTGCAAGAAAAAATAGTAGGAATGTGATGTACATTGTTAAAATTACTAGAAAAACAGAAAGACTGTTTCAAACTTGGCTTTTATAGCACAACCCGGAGCAAGGTCTCCATGAACATGGACTGGATGAAAATGAGCTCTTTTGGGAGGAAACTGATCTTCAGACCCACATTTACATTCCCACTATATCCCAACCCCAGCAGAGAACACACCGCCAGCTGCCCTGTCCCCATCTTTCTCAGCTGAGAAAGAAACCCAGATGCAATGCCAACACAGGGTCCCAAAGTCCTTGACCTGGATGGCTGAAATGAAAACCAGCATTCAGACCAGCTAACAGGAATGATGCTCCTGTCTTAGTGTTCGTAACTCACTTGTGGCAACTACAAATCTGAATGAGATTTCAGCATTTCCCTGAAAATGCACTCTAACATGTTCCACTCAATTTATTCATTCTCCAGGACTATCACAAGTTCAAAACCCTATATGGAAACATATCACCAAGATCAATAAAAAGCTGCCTTTTTATACCTCAAAACTCTCCAGTTCCACGGTTACTACTTCAGCATTTATGAAAGATTAGCAGGATATAAAGGGAACAGGTTTCACCTTGATGTAGACACTAGACACTAGAAAAATTTTCTAGACACTAGAAAAATTACACAGGGGTGGACTTTGACTCCAAATTACTTCAGAAGTTAAGATGGAAACTGAACAAGTTTGAACCTGCCATAACATCCTCTGAGTAGAATATTAATATTTACTCTATGGTATCAGATCATCCACCTTGTTTCCTAACAGTCTTAATGCCAAACACAAACCCAGACAGCAGCATAGCTGACATTATCACCAGCATTATCACCAGCAGCAGTCACCTGGCAGAGAGCTAAAAGATCTTCTGATTTTCTGGAATGTCCTTGTCAAGTTACTCATCAGTTGAAGATTTTTCATTATTTAACGTTAAATTGGGATTTGTACTTATCAAAATATGTAAGCTTGGAAGGGGCAGGATACTGCTTTGGTAGATACTGCCTACTCCAGCCTACCTCTCATCTCTCTGGCTGCTGCTGCCCCTTCACAAAGTGGTGGTTACTAGCTCTCCATCTGGGGAGAAGCTTTAGGATTAGTGAAAAAGAGAGCTTATTCCAGCTGGAAAATCCGGTATCTGTTTGCCGGCATTTCTGCCTTGCATTGGGACTGTAAGTGGAATAATTCAGAAGTTAGTTCCCACTGAGAAATCATTTTCACTCCTAGAAAAATCATTTCCCCTTGATCCATTTAAGCTTATTAGAAGTATAATTCCCACTCCAGTCTTCCAGAGATGCACACTCTAGCACTACCAGACAAAGGTCTCTCACGTAATTAATAAACAGTCTGGCAATACCACAGTGTGGTCGAGGGGATCATTCACACCAGGGACCACTCTCAGTAGTAGCATGGGCTCCCCTGAACCCACCAACAGTTTCCCATCACTATCCCAGCAAATTTTAGCACTCCTAACATGCCCTCTTGCTGACCTTGTGTGCCCACAGCACATACCCTTGGTTTCGCACTATAATATGTAACTCTGGTGCTCACCATGTTTCACAGCTCTGGATGGAAAAAATTGCACACAGGGCAGTAATTATGTTTTACAGGGTACTGCGTGGGGCTCAGAAGATCCCCTGAGCTGAGCATGGCGTAGTGCTAAACAACTCTTGACATAGGGCAGGGTGCACCAAACACGGTGAGCAGGTTGCTCCCTGCCACATACCCAGCTCTGGTTTGGCAGTGTAGACAGTCTAATGAGATCTGAGGAGCCCTCCCCACATTCTCGGGGAGGGGACACAATTCTGAGATTTTGGTTCACTTCAAAACACCTGTAGATGCGATGGTAAAAGAACAGAACTAGGATGATATTTAAAGTAAAACAGAGAAACTGCTCCACTGTAGTTTATATTGGACAAGAACAGAACATAAGTAAGTCATGGAGGGATCAACGTGAATGCCACTGATTTCTCCTTGCCACATTTGATCTGCAATTTCATTAAAACCAGAAAGTCATTTTTGCCCTTTAGCAAAAATTCTGAATTTCTTCTCAAAAGCTAAACTTGGTAGGGCTCTCAAACACATTTCTCTATGGCCCAACATCTAATCATAGAAACTCAGGTGGCCATGCTGAGACAGTCAAGTCACCAGAAAATGAATGTTTAATTTTTGAGGAAGCTGCCTTTGGACTCTTTTGGGGCCACATGTGGCTCCAGTTGAGAATCTGTTGAAATGGGCTATTTTTTCTCGTAGGCATCCGATCTCAGAAAACCTGAAGTATTGCAGATCCTCTAGTACCCCTGTACATGTGCAACAGGCATCGTATGGTGTCCCGGAGCACTTCACTTTACTTCTTTGTGTATTTTCTTTCCTGTTTGAGACAGTCCGTTATATAAGTGGCAGTTTTGATGATTCAGGCAGGCAGCGAGAAAGAAGAGTCCTCAATTGCTTTCCTTTTAAAATGTGTACTTGTAAATTAAGAAGCATTTCAAGATTAGGCATCTGTCCAATTCTTTTTATCATTTAGTGTATTATGCTAATGAGGATGCCGTTTCTTTAATTATCGTGTGCAGAAAAAATTGCATTCGGTCCCTTGATCTTCCTTAAAACCATCCCTTTGCTTGATTCCCCCATAGGCTTCTAATCACACGGCTTCAAGTGTGAAACTCTGCATTTGAGGAAAACTCTGCACAAAACTGGTTCACCGAGAAAGTTTAAATTGTTTTCTCTCATCTGAGCTATATCTCCTACCACTTGGCAGCTTAGGAGAAAGAGCTGAAAGGTTCAGACTAATACTAGCTTATGCACTGAATGAAGTCTAATGCTGAAATCTATTCTACTGTGTATGTAACAGATACTAAATGCCAGGGCTTGTTAGACAGGTAGAGAGGCAACTGAAGTGAGCTATAAAATACTGCCTTTGACACTTCACAGTAGAGTGCAGTAAATCCTATCTAAAAAGCACTTACAATGCACACGCCATCAGCTGTTAACTTGATTATGCAAAATTACCCATATATGTTGTTAATGGACATTCGTTACTATTAGTCAAATGGCTCTACCCATTTAGTTTCAGTGTGGCTTTCTGGTTGTCCCAACAGAGGTTCCTGTAACCGAAGCCCTGGCTGCATGTGAGCCCGAGCCCCGCTGTGTGTACAAGCTCACTTCTGCTGGGGGTGCCTCTCCTGCGTCTCTGAGCTCACCCTGCAGCATCCCCGTTCCTTGTGCTGATAAAACATAGAATAGAATCATAGAACTGTCTAGGTTGGAAGAGACGCTCCACATGGCAAAGCCTGCCTGCCCAAGCACTAGGTCAGGAGATCCATGTCTCCATCTACTTACCCACCCAGGAAGAGGCGCCACTGCAGGGGACTTACCACAGTACCCCCCTCACCTCTCCCTGGGGTAAAGAAGGGAGGCTACACTGGTCCCAAATCTAACCTCCACCACCAAACACCTAATTGCAATGCCATGCAAGGGCCACCATCATAGAAGAATCATTTAGGTTGGAAGAGACCCTTGCGACCATCAAGTGCAACCATCAGCCCTACTCTACAAAGTTCTCTCCTACACCATATTCCTCAACAGCACATCTAATAGACTCTTGAACATATTCAGGGATGGTGACTCAACCATCTCCCTGGGCAGCCTATTCCGGTGCCTGACCACTCTTTCTGTGAGGAATTCTTTCCTAACATTCACCCTAAATGCACATGCACCATTGGGAGATGCAAACAGAGTTGTCTTCTGAAGGGAGGAAAAGCCCATTTTCTGTCATGTCTGGAAAAGCACTGGCTTCAACCTCCAAGGCAGGCTCAGGATGCCCCTGACGTTAAGACCAGAGGTTATTGGCATCTCTGGGTGTGAGCAGCTGCCACCTTTGAATAAACCTTCTGATATTTGTTTCGCCTCAGCCCTGAAAATGTTGATGCTTACCAAGCCAGTGTCTCATGCAAACTGAGCTGCACACATGGGGGTGCTGGGGTGGAATAGCACTCCCCTAGGCTACTACAGAAGGAAAAAAGAAGATTTTTCATATATTGTAACACACACACTGCAATAACTAAAGAAAATGTATACTCCAGTTATGGTATATGCATTTAGAGTTTAACTGCAGTGTATGTCATGTTGTGCTTTCATCCTACAGCGAAACTGAAAGAAATACAGGATTTCTTTGTAGCTAGGACACAAACTGCACTAACATCTTGAAGCAAAGCATTTACAAACAAATATTCTGACATCTCATTTATCTGTTTTGCCATAAAATTGGTTTATACATGATTAATTATTAAAAAAATCACAGCATGCTTTCATGCACTTTTACTTTGAAATCAAGGTCACACTTTGTTTTGAAATTCAGAAAAACAGTATGAATAATATAATTAACATATCAGAAGATTCTTTGCAAGTAACTTTACTTAAGCAGGCTAAACTAGAAGCTTGTGAAGTTGTTGCTATTCTGTCACTGTAGACGGATCGTGTCTTAGCATTTGTTTATAGCCTTCATTTTATTCGACTAATCCTTTGTACTGAAAGGATGCTAGGAGCAGCTTCTCTCATTCTAAGCCACACAACACTGAATGAAAACAGGGTTATTGTCCCAAAGCATTTACAAGCTGTTTCCTGCTCTGTGGACTCGATACCAGCTGGGATGTTGCTCCTTAGAAACAATCTAGTAATGGCATGCGAAATTAGTAACTTAGAGTCATAGAATCATTTAGGTTGGAAAAGACCCTTCAGATCATCAAGTCCAACCATTAATGTAACCCTGACAAGTCCACCACTAAACCATGTCCCTAAGTGCCACATCTACATGCCTGTTAAATACCTCCAGAGATGGCAATTCAATCACTTCCCTGGGCAGCCAGTTCAAAAGCTTGACAACTCTTTCAGCAACAAAAGTTTTTCGAATATCCACCCTAAACTTTCCCCGGTGCAACTTGAAGGTATTTCCTATTACCTGTTGCTTGGAGAAGAGACTGACTCCCAGCTCTCTACAATCTCCTTTCAAGGGGTTGTAGAGAGTGGTAACAACTCCTCTCAGCCTCCTTTCCTCCAGGCTGAACAGCCCCGATTTCCTCAGCTGCTTATCTTAAGACTTGTTCTCCAGCCCCCTCACCAGCTTTGTTGCTCTTCTCTGGAAACACTCCAACACCTCAATGTCTTTGTCATTGTGAGTAGCCCAAAACTGAGTACATTTGAGATGTGGCCTCATCAATGCCAAGTAAGACTTCCGTAATCCAAATCCACCTGAATACATCCAGTAAATCATTCTGCATATTTTCTACTCTGGATACTCAGTTGCCCACATATGTTTGTGCTAAGTGCAGTATAATACTGGGAGATGTGACCATCTCACCTTCTGCCCATACAGCTCCTCACCAATGCTAGATGTGAGAGCCAGTTCTGGTGAGAGAGGAAGAACACACGCTGACAAGCCACTTTCTTCAAATACTAAGAAGTTAATATCTATACACGTACTGTTTTAACCAAGTAAATTTTATTAGTGATCAGAGTAACAGCCATTTGTTAAGACTGTACTTCTCTAAGACTTTCACAAAACATAAGAAAACCACATCAACTTTTGACCTCACTTACTGTGCTTTCCCTCTGCCTCAGCTGCAGTCCAGAGCTAGCCCCAAAGCCAACCACAACATGAACTCCATCTCATGAAGTTCTCCTTGTCTGCACAGCGACCACAGGTTTGCAAAAGGCCATATGGACTGGGAGCTGCCAACCATAGAGGTCTGACTGACAAATAAGAGCCTCCCCATGTCAACATGAATCTTCAAAAAACTTGCAATTCCTGTATTGCAGTGCTAGAAATAGAAAGCAATGCTTTCACTGCACTGCTGATATTTGAACAGCTTTTTTTAAAAGGGGCAAACAATTTGTTCCACTGAAAGCTTGCTTGCAACCGCTGTGGCTGGGCTCAATTTCAATAGAAATTAGAATTGCCTTTTTCAAAAGGAAGCTCAATTCTGTTAAAGGTTAAGAAAGTAACAGACAAAAATGTCTGATAAAAATCAACACTAAAAAAACCACTGTACTTCTTTAAGGGAAACAAGGTGTGTAAAAGCCATGGACACTGCATGTGCAAAAAGAAAAGCAAAAAGAATCTAGAGTATTGGCAAATCACAACTGAGGTCTGCCAGAAATCCATCAAATAAGGCACTCCTCAAGCATATATCCTTGTAGTAATGAAAAGTATTGTCACATTAAATTTTATCCTAGCAGAGAATCTGTCCTGGAATGACCACTTTATGAATAAGACTTTGGGAAAGTCTGTAAATTCTAGCTCATTTCTTAATACAAAAAGTAGTGAAGTCAACTTTAGCTAATGCTTTTTGCTGGGTTGTTGGTTTTTTGGTTTTGTTTGGTTTGGTTTTGGGTTTTTTTTTGGACTCCTACTGGATCAAGGTGAACTGTTTAAGTAGGAAATTATCATTCACTACATGCAAAGGGCAAGGTTCTAATTTCTTTTGCAACAGGAAAACAATGTATAATCTTAACCTCTATCTAATTTGCTTGGTTGGTTATTTTAGAAAGACAATTTCTCACACCTAACACAATCATGAGGAGAACTGAGCAGGGGGGAAATATAAAAAGGACCTGCTAAAGGATGCTTTATTACATGCCCCCCAAAAAAAGAAAATCACTGTGCTACAGCCAGGAAAAGAAGCTTTTTTTGGTTGAAAAATCCTGGCTATGGAGAGTGACAGCAGCAGCAGAGAAACCTGTAAAACAAACCCACAGTATATAACAGATGGGGGGAAAAAAGACACTGATAGCAGTGAATACAAATTAACATTGCAGAAATGCAAGCAAATGATGGAAGGAAAAAAAAAACAACCCACACACATTAAAAAGCTGTGGTGAGTTTTATGACAATAGGAGCTCCTCCCTAAGTGAAACAAGAATAATTAAGTGCCAAGCAATGGCTTCAATAACTGGTCATTCCAGGTAAAAATTAAACAATTCAGAAAGAGACTAGCATATTTCACAACTGCTTCTTCTCTGTGTTCAGAAAGATGCAAGATGCTTGCTATATTCACATCTTACAGCGATAATGACATACCTCCCATGCCATCAGTAACTGGAGAGAGCTTTAAATAGCCCTTCAATAAAAACCCTGCATTCAAGAGTAGAGGGCAGATGTACCAGTAAGTTTGGATTCAATTACTGCTTTTAACAAATACAGGAATGCTAGAAGTTCCTAGTGACTGGAAAGAGTTAATATCACAGCAGTGTTTAAAAGGGTTAAATGGGATAACCTAAGCATCTATCGACCAGTTAGACTGACATCAGTAGTAAGGAACAGCAGGGAAAGGTTACCATGGGACACAATCAATAAGACATTGAAAGACGGTAGCATAATTAACACCAATCAACACAGCTGTATGGAAAATAAGCCTGGTCATGTAAATCTGATCATTTGTATGCAGTTACATCATCATTTGATAATGGCAGTGTGCTGACAGGACATATTTCTAGTCCTAATTTCACACTACACAGTGATTTAAAATCATGCTATACATAAAATCCTGAATTAAAAGATTCACCATACTACATCAACACAGCTCCTAGTAAATGAATTTTGAAAGTGGCTAACTAAATGGAGAATTGGCATCCAGATAAGAAATTTCTTATCAGTCCCACAGGAAAAAATGAGGTACAACGTTTGGAAGCTGAAAAGAGCTACAGACTGTCTCAAAAACCAAATCTTATTATTTACTGGGACAATTTACCGGCAACATGGTAGATTCAGTACTTCTGGCACCCTATAAATCAAGACCTTGATCTTTTTCAGGAAGATATGCTAAATAAAGAAAAATGAAACCTCTGCTGCTATATCCTGCATTTCTCTGACCTGCACTGAGCAGGCAGTAAGGACAGATATTCATGTGGTCCACTCCAGTCTTTAAATTTGTAAGCCTGGGAAACAATGACCCGGACATTATTAATCCCTCTTAAATTTAATGCAATAAGTGAATCATGCTTAATCCATCTGATAGTGTCTTGAGTATTTCTATGGGATTTCAACTGTAATCCAGTGTTCAATTTCTGGATGACTATTAAAATATTATCAAGTTACTTCCCTGAATTTCTGATTTTTGGCCGAAAGCAGATGAAAAAAAAAATAAATCTACCTTTCTTTGAAGCATCTCTCTAGCTGTGGGCATAAATGTGGAGGCATGGTGTCAAACTCTTGACCCACAAACTCCCACTTCAACTTATATCTTTGGATTTTACTTTTCTTTTAAATTGATATTATCAGAACAGTATTTCCATGGGATGTTGGAATGCCTCCTGTCAGGAACAGCCACAACTGTAGCCCACTGTATCTTCACACAAATCTCTCAAACAGGGTTATGCTCTTGTATACCCATCATCTTCCCACGCAGTGCTCAAAGATCAGTACAGGAGAGGTAAAAGTCACATTGTCTCCACCAAACACATATTATTTGGTCCCATCTATTAGAAACAAAACCTAGCAGTTTCAAAATGTCATTCTTGCAGACACTTCTGGAATGGGCCAAGGAAAATTCTTCTCCCAGGTTTGCAGCAAGCACTCAAACTGCAAAATAGCCTCCTACGTTTCTTGCTCTATTTCATATCTACTTCTGGCACAATTTTTCCCTTCAAAAGCTGAACTTTTTTGGCACTCACCACAGAGCAAGTTAATTTCAAAGAGTCCCAAAGATTTTTTTCTACTGATGGTCTTTATTTTCCAATCCTTCTACCCATAAAGAATCAAAAACTTCAAGCAGCTTCTCACAGGCCTTACTTTGAATGCCATTTCAGCTCAAAAAGGAAAAGGAAGAGGATGTGTTAGGAAAACAAATACTTAATACCTGTAAACTTTGAAATACTTTTTGGAAAGGAGTGTTTTGTACTAAAAAATTACTTCCTCTGTTCTTTTTGATGCACATGCTATCCAGAAGACAGTAGCACACCAGTTCAATCACCCATCTTGCAGCCAAACCCCCATCTATGACTGAGCATGATTGCTGCCAGAGACACAGCTTTTGACTTGGATAAGGGCTGGGGTATTTCTCCCCAGGCTCATGCAACCCTACAGTTGCTAGCACACAGCACTGTCCCCAGAAGCATCTGTGTGTATGAAGAGTCCCTTGAAAGCCACAGATCATGCTATGACGACATCTGCTTCTCCTTTCTGAGTCCTGCCAGTGCCTTTGTAGCCTGGGTTAGAGAAGGAGACAGACAGGGTACAGATCTCCCCCTCACCATGTAGGTATAGTGCTGCATGCTAGAGCCACGTTCCCAGGCTCTGCTGGAGTCCTGACCCTCTACTAGTGGTGGCTGCTCTTGACAGACCTCTCTAACTCCAGGTCAGATCAGGTCCAACTCTCCCCAAAGGAAAGAACATCACTTATGCCAGATTGCTATCAGAACTTCTCCAGCCAGGCTGCATTTTATCACTTAAGAGATGGGATCAGACCTGGTCCCAGGAGATGCATACTTGGAGACACATATGCTGCGCTACATGGACAGCTGTACTCGTTCCTCCTCATGGTTACTCAACCAGCAGCACATAGCAGGCTCTCACCCTGCTGACGCACAGAGAAAATCAACTGTGAGCCTGCTATAAAACCAGGGAGAGTGCAAGACCACAAAAGACGACTTTGTCCCATCATGTCCTGGTCATCACAGAACAAGCAACCTCAGAGCTATAATTTTATTTGGGCTATCCAGGGTTGGGCGGTAACCCATACAGTCAGCCCCGCCTGTGGCACCTACACTGTCCTATCTCCATTTTCTTGAGTCTTTTGAGGTTTTGGGACCATTGTCAGCCTGTAACCAGTGGGCAAAGAGCCAAAGGACCCAGCCACATGGCAAATATTGCCCCACAACTTGCCAGCATAGCTATAATTTTTTCTCCAGGTAAAATATAACCACTGACCACCCAGCAGCTTCAGAAAGTATTGTTATTGCTCAAGAATGAACATCACCTCATGCCACTACAACACAACTTTACCAGGATCCATATCATGGTCATCTCCCAGCCTAGCAGTTATGCCTTCCCAAGCATGAAAGACTAACTTCAAATACTGTCATACTATCTCAAAAAGTAACTAGATTTACTTTAGATATAATACATTGGTTTAGATAATAATTTTTAATATACACACTACACTTCCCAGACAGAAATTAAAAACATTAGGAAAGCAAAGGTCTATTTTCCTTTGATAATTCTTCCCAGTAGGAAAGTCTTGTGGTCTGCTTTGAGGTCACCTTTATCTCCACTGTTTATACAATTGTTAGAGGGAGTTTTCTTTTCACTGGATAGAGTAGCACTAGTATAAAAATCAAAGACAACTTGCAAAACACTTCTTTGGCAGCAAATACTTTTTAAAGATCAAATCAGACATTAATAATACAGAAAACAAACTTACCCAGAAAGCAGGAAAACCAAGTTTTACTTCCATTGGTGATCATTTGCCCTAGAAGACAGCCCCAGGGTGGAAACCTTTAAAAAAAAAACAAATAAAAGACTCATTAGAATTAGAGTCAGTAAAGGGCATGCACCAAATCTTTTGTAATCAGAGTGCTCAAGATTAAACATCCTGCTCTTCTGATTATGATCCTGTCCAAGTTTCCTGGTATTAACTCACAGATAAGTTGGTCCTTGTTAGGAGGGAGTGAAATGAAGCAATGCACCTACTCTTAAAAGGGGAAGAGAATACAAAAACCGTGAAACAAAAACTCCACATTTTCTGTTCCTCTTCCTCTGGAGTATCTTTAGATTAAGTCAAGGCTCTGAAGTCGAATTTAGGTACACAAGCTGAAGGGGAAGCACAGATTAAATTTAGTCAGGTTTTAATGCGTTTATAGAAATCATTGCTTTTAAGGGACTCTGTACTATTTGACATCAAGTCTCTACAGCACATTCTGATGGGTGGGATAAGGGGGATGTATTGGTATAGCTGAATTTGCTTTTGATAAGATCACCAAGAAAACATATGGAGGGAAAGAAGAGGGGAAAAAAAAAAGGGTGAGGAACATCCAGAAAACACACAGAAGGAGCTTCTTCCATGAGTCAAGAAGAGATTGCAATCACAAGAAATGAACATCATAGAATGTGAGTTATATCAAAAGACAACAGGTTAAGGCAGAAAAGGAATGCAAGCCAGTCCTGGATTTAATAAGTGATGATGAGATGTGGTTTTACTAGTGGTAAAAAGGGGCCAAAGCCAAACTGTTGAGAATCAGATGAAACTAGAAGAGGGTCTCCTAAGTAGGACTAACCAGATCATAAGATGACAAAAAGGCTGGAAAAGGTTTTGGGGTTTGTTTTTGATTTGTTGTTTGGGTTTTTATTAATAATATGGTAGTGATGTGTATTTATTTGTATTATGATGAGTAACAGACAGGAAATATTAGAATGAAGAGTTAAGAGGTATGAGTGCAAAGAAGACCAAGAAGAGGGATATGGCTATGGGACAAGCAGGCCAGATGGAGATCAGAAGAAACTAGAAAGTATGACAGAGGAAAAGGTAGAGTCAGCAAAAGGAGGAAGTAGAGCTGAGGGAAAAGGGGGAAGTTTTATGGTACTAAATTTTTCCCTTGTGGTAAAGATTGAGTGGAGAAAAATTGGATAAAAAGCTTAGAAGATATTAGAAGATGGAAGATACAAATGGGATTTTAGGTAATAGATTTAATCAAATAGTCTTTTAAAAGGCTAGTGTTTTATTTGCATGTAACTGATGGTCAGCATTTATGATGCGTTTCACATGAATGTGCTAAAATCCCCAGTCTAAAGTAACTCACAGCAAAACATGCACTAATTGCAATGAAATTTATATTTTAACAAGAAATTCCAGGTACATTCTATTTTTTCTCCCCACCTTCCTTTCCACAGCAAGGCAGGTTGCTTCTTTTCAAATAACTCAGTTCAATTAAGTTGTATGTTCAGCCTCATTAGCCACCATCTCCATTCCCCTGCAGTTTTAATTAAATAGGTCTTTTTGTGCACAGCTACCTCAATTCTTCCCCCTAAACAATCCCACAATGTTGTTTTTTTCACGTTATCATTCTTCAGATGCTCCTGATTACACTGGAGGCAGCCAAGGAGACCAGGGCAGAGCAGTTGCTCTCCCATGGAGAAGGCAGGGCAAGATATGCAGCTGTTGAGGCACACACCTACCTTGGGCAGGGCTGAGGGTTAGATGCTCTTCCACACTGTTGTACCCACTTTAAAGCAAGACAACCCATCAACATGACAGGCCTGAGTGAAGTGTCAGACCCTCTGAGTAGACAGCAAGACACAAGAACTTAGAACTGATTTCTCTAAGCAGTTTCCTTCCTGCTCCACAAGTCCCCATGTTGGTCCACAACTTTCACACACAGCACATGATATCACAGGGCAAGAACAAAGCAAGACACCCCATTGAATGCAGAGAGACACAGGAGGATCCCAAATTGAGGATGGTGTTTGGCTGTGACTCTTCCCCCAAAGCATCCACACCAGCAAGCCCATCCCCATCCCACCAAACAGGCCATGGCACTGTCCCAAAAGAGAAATAAAGGCTCTGCACTTGCTCCAAGACCTGACCTGACCTGTAGTCCATTTTTTTTTAAAATAAGCACTGGATCAGAGATACTAAGATTGTGATATTACCCATTTCCATCTGGAAATATGTGTAAAGGCTGATATTTAAAAAAAAAAAAATAAAAAAAGGTAAGTGGGGAGGATCAGCTCTGCTCATAAAGAGTAAGACAGGACTTTAAGGGTAGGATTTCCACTTTGACCCCTATTTGCACTCTATTAGCAACGAAAAAAAAAAACAACCCAGCAAATCCAGCAAGCACACTTGGCAGCAAATCCTGCAGAGCCTTGGACCTGGGCTGCACGGCTGCCCTGCAGCCCCGGAGGAGAGAGCCTGGGGAGCTCAGCACCGCCCCCCGGGCTATTCCTGGCTGCCCAGGGTCAGCAGCAGCACAGCAGGGATTAGAGCAACTTGGATTTGTTACGTAAGGGACATGTTGCTCATGGCTTCTCCCAAATCCCAAAGACTTCACTGTTATGTAATAGGAACAATCAAACAGGGCAGCTTTTTCCCTGTGATTTGATTCTTTTTTAAAAGTGCTGAGCAGATAAAAATGATCGTCCTGGGTCTGTTAGACTTCTGTGTTATGTATTCCACTCTAATCAGTTTAACCTTAAAGCTGCTGTAGCTGATACAGACAGTGACTCAGCTCTCACTTCACCTGAGAGGCCTTGAAATCCAGGAAAGTGAATTAAAATGACCTTTGCTCACCTTCCCACCACGTTCTTGGTGAAGGGCAAGGTTTGCATGCTCTGAACTGAGCCTGAGGGCTTTCATTTCTTTAGCATCAGTATCTTTCTGTCTCTACTGACATTAAAGGATTACTCACATGAATAAAGGCTGTGGACCTGGACCTGAACTTTGCTGTGTGCATTGAATGGGGGCTGCGAGCCCCTCTGACACTTTGGCTTTTATCAATGAAGAACACAACTTCCTTTGACAGAGCCTCCAGAGTTCCTTGTCTTAAATTATTACTGTAAATAATTCTGATAGTAATGCACACAGTTTTACGGGATACAATGATGCGCATACATATTATTTCAGAAAATATGCATATTAACAACAAAGCCCATTGTTTCATACTTTTGGGGCGTGCTCCAGCAATATCAAGGATGGGTAGATACATGCAGATGTTTCAGGAAGTCCCAGTTGTCAATTTAATCAAGCTGCTGTCCTATCACAATTAGCACTTTGCCCAGTCTGGCTTTTTTAGAAACCTACTCATTTCTTTCCAGCTTACAAACTATATTTAAAGAAAGATTTCCATTCTTTTCAAATGCTCTTAGTTTTCTTAATTAAAGATCTAGAAAAGGAGGAAAACATACTCTTCTTGTAGATCTGAGATTCTATTGGTTCTAGCTTTTCAGCCTTTTAACACATTGAAGAAACAGCCCAGTTGAGTGCTCGTGCTGAATACTTGTCTTAGCATTAAACCCAAAACCCCTTGTCATTAAACCCTGACTACTGTATCCAGATTGTGACCATGATACAACAACCCTGTCCTAAGCACTTGCTTCTGATCTCTGGCCTCGTGCATTCGGCTGTTATTTCACCAAGGCTCGTATAGATTGTTTCCAGGGATTGTTTTACTGTCGCTCCCATTTTAAATCTCACTATTATATCGCATCAACAGCTAAACAACTTTTCATCATAACAGCAAGAGGAGAACATCAGATCCTGATGGTCTGGTAGACCAGAAGGAAAGAATCCATTCTGAGAGTACACTCAAGTACAAGTTACTTCTGATTGTTTTCCCTGTGCTCAGCACATCATGATTCCTCTCAGCATTCTGGCATGAAGAAATTACATTGAGCTTGGAAATGCCTAATACAAAGCTTTGTTTTTTTCCCCAACACAATCTAATTTTTGTTCAGTAACACTAACATACCCTGTAGCGCAGAAATACATTACTTGGGAGTCATTTGGCTGCTCTGAAATTTTTTAGCAGTATAAACTTGAGAATTACTATGAGGACTGACTTGGACTGAAAAAAACATCTCAGGTGGCTTAAAGGGTTGTTGTTCCATGTGCCCCACACAAAACTTGGCAGAGACACAAATGCCAGAGGGAGAAAGCACTATTGGAGCATCTCTTTTCAAGCTATCCTTGCGTGCCGGACTGGCTCTTTGGCAGACTTAGCATTTTGCCATAACTTAGAGCACCCTGTGGGGGTAATAAACACAGAAGCCACCTCATTTAAGATAAGCTATCAAATAGTTTAAATTCAAAAAGTAAAACTTAGTAGAGAGGCTAATTAGCCCAGCATGTGTTTTAGATGCTTGTTTACTTTTTAACTATTATTTCAAAGGGAAGTCATTCTCCTGTAAGCATTTGGTGATGATGCCCACAAAGTGAAAGTCACAGCTGTGCAAAGAAGAACAAGTTACATGTTTCTTCCAGCTCTGCATCCTGTGGAATAGCTGGTTCAAAGAAGTTTATCTCTGGGCAAAATAGCCCTCAGGGTCATATAAGAAGCAGCAACCTATATTACACCATCATCTAAGTTAAGAGTCACAGTTGCAGGCTGAGAGGGGTATCCAAGGAATTCTTTCATCAGATGCTTTTGCTAGTTTTGAGGATTGCATAAAATCGCTGATCTGTCAGTGATGTCACTAACAGCAAAAGCCTGGGCACTGCTGCCACACCAGATGCTTCTGAGGATTAAGTCATTTGCAGAGACTTTTGATGTGGATGCCTCTGCAGGAACAAAATGGACTTCTCCATCCACAGTCCCCAGATGCCCTGCAAGAGTGGGCTGGCATACTCCTCCCAGTTTTTGGAAAGGAAGCTAAGGCAGCATCTTAAACCAAGTTTACTAGGGCTATTCAGAAAGATAACTTGGATGTCCCTGCCTCCAGGCCAGTGTGTCACTGACACCACTCCTTGCATGGCACTATGTGCCATGTCACACCACATCACAAAA
Source organism: Jacana jacana (assembly GCA_013400555.1). Classification (NCBI taxonomy): domain Eukaryota; kingdom Metazoa; phylum Chordata; class Aves; order Charadriiformes; family Jacanidae; genus Jacana; species Jacana jacana. Next base: position 120,210 of record VZTM01028827.1, read on the forward strand.
GCAATGGTAACTTTCCCTTCAGCAGAAAACTGTTCCTGCCCTGAAACATGAAGATTCACTATCCCAGGACCTTTGAATCCAGTTGCCTGACTGCCACTTCTACAGCCACTTAACTGAAAAGAAAGTAGAATTCTTTAAAGAGATTACTAAGGTGGCTGCTTAAATAAGTCTTCTAGACAGCCCTATAAGACTTGTTTTTCAGAGGTTTTGACCGCAAAATATTAACCTGGTTCTGTATCATAACATATATCAGCTAATAGTTTCCCCTCTTGCTTCTTCTCCTACAAACCGACAAAGCCCACTAAATAGGTCTCTCATTAAACCAATGACAGGGGACAGTCATCTGGCTGTACTCTGGAGATCTTTCTGGTGACCTTGTGTAAAGCATTGGACCTTATCCTCTTCCCAGTTCCCCACTGGAAAATCCAGAATAGCAAGATGGTGATGTCATATAACAGCAATGGTCAGAGTAAAGAAAAAAGGTTTTCATAGAGTGAAGCATCAAATGCAAACCCAGCAACAGAGAGTGACAGTGTTCCCAGGCTCATGAGGTTGCTATTTATATTAGGATGGTGCCAGAATAAGTTATACAAAAATCCATCCAATGTTACTTTCCTGAGGAAAGTCTGTTTCAATGGGTTTGAGTTTGCAATAGCAAGCTCAGGTACAAAACAAACCATCACACACCAAAGTTTTACTGCTCTTTGCTACATTTTTTCCCCTACTTTCAGCTACTTATCACTTCCTTAACAAAACTGAGTGCAGGGCATTCAGAAAAAGTTGCATTTAAACAAGGCCAGTATAATTATAAATAACTTCTGGTAAAATGCAATGCTTTTGCAGGGAGAGCATTTGCTACATCAGCTGTGCCTCAACAGTTTTTAGCAAACCTCAGCATCCAGCTGGGGGCGGGGGGCTGGGGAAAAATCCTTTTGTAGCCTTTGTTGCTGGCATTTTGGCAAATATATCTACTGAAATGTCCATTATTATGCCTAGATCTTTTCTCCTCTAAAGTGTTCAAATACTAAACCAATCACTGTGTAACAAATCTCCACTGCATTGTGCTTCTCTTCATCTCCCACTGTATGACCCTCCGGAGAGAGCACAGTTCATTGGAACCCTCATTTCTGGCTGCAATTCTATGTCCTATGCTGATTTCTGGTGTTTCTCCCCATGAACATAAGAAATTGAGAATATACTGGAAGTTCAAGTCTTGATTTTCCAAACTTACTGTGAGGGAGAACTATTTCTCACTGGTTACTGAGCTCCCCACGCAGCCTCTGGTGTGCTGTTGTGCTTTACAGGTGGGGAAAACTGCACTTCTGCAGCAAATGTGCTGCTAGCTCTTTTCTCCCCACTGTTTTCCTAAATATCTAGTGTTGCTTGCTGTAATATAATTGTATTTCACACAGAAATACACATTCCAGAAACTCAGGCCATGAGTTTTAAGCTACTTTCTTGTTTCTTACGGTCGTTATCACTAATACAACAGACAACACCCTAGAAAACTTTACCATAGAAGAAGCTTTACTGTAAAGAAAGAAAAAACTAACAATTTGACCCAAACCTACACCTGTCATTTCTTAGATCAGTAGCCAAATACCTACCTCTGTCCTTAAAGAGAGGAAAATAGGGAAAGACATGGTATTATATCAAAAGCTACTTCAAATAAACCACGTGGACTCAGGCACACAGACATTTTCTCAACCCCTCCCCTCCCCTCTGGTCGTGATTGCCAAACTCACAGCTCATTGCTCAAAGGATCCCGTACAGAATCCTCCTTTTCTACAGTAAGCCAGGACTTTATTCTGCAGAAATTGAGGTGGGGGTAAATAAAGCAGAATGAGAAGTTAAGCCTCATTTGCATACATGCAACTCAGCGCTACACAGGGCAGCACAGGCTGGTACCGCTCTCCACAAGAGCTTGCGGAGATAGGAGGCAAGTAGCCGGGTGTATTTAATTGCATTGAAAAAGGGCAGACTGGTAAAGAGTTTATGTAGCAGGGGATATAGAAAAGCCCACATCCCAGCCTGAAACTGGGAATGAGAACCAATCAAACCCACAAACACTACACTTGAACGCGAGGAGCATAAAACAACGAAATCACACAAACCAAAACAAGGCATTTATGCACCATATTATGTCCAGCTCAGTTGCTGCCAAGTGCCTCCTTATTGCAGTCATCCATTGCAACCTTAACCTGTATGCAAACACTTGACATTTACTTATATTGCTACCGATGCCTTGATATCAGTCAATATTTTTAATGCTTGACCCACTGAGGAATATTTATTAACTTTTTGATCTTTGATGTTTTTAATGCCATGATAAATGTCAAGGCTCCTGCTGGCTTGCTCATTTCATGTTCAGAGTGATCAGGGATTGCTGGTTTCCTGAGGTTCCCGTAGGGAGCCCAGGCTGAGGCACAGCACACAAGCCCCCCATCTCCACTCCTGTTACCTTCGGGTTGCAGTGACAGGAACCAGGAGAAAGGAACAGAGGCAAAGGTAGCAAGGGAGATGAAGCGAGGAGGAGGAAAAGGGTACCCGGACTCACCAAAACAGAGTTGGAAACAACAGACCTAGATGAACAACTCTTCAAGCAGAGGTGTTTTATCAGAGGATGAAGACCTGGACCCATTGCCCTGCCTTCCACAGATTTACCCTTCTCCTCCCAGCAAAACACTACTTTAAAATTTACAGTAGCTGCTTTATCTTCCATCATTCTTAAGAAAAATAACGAGAAGCCGTTTAACCGCGCGGCAGGGTCAGAGTGTAATTGCAGCTTTAGCACCGTGAGCCGGCGGGCTGCTGGAACTCGGCACTTGCCCCGAACTCCCCGCTCGCCCGTGCCGAGCGCTCGGCCCGGGCAGGAGTGTGGCCAGCCCGGTCCGGGACCCCTCTCCCCGCGGCACCGGCACGCCGTTAGCACACCGTTAGCTGGCGTAAAACAGGCAATTTTGGTCATTACCCACATG
>VZTM01028827.1:123403-161175 GCA_013400555.1 Jacana jacana
GCCCCCTGCCGGACCGTGCTGCGTCCTACGCCACCGCACCGGGCGGCGGCACCGCGGGGCCGGTGGTCACCCATAGACCCTGCCGGGGAAGACACAGGCATCACGATAGAGGTGGCGATATAGGTAACCACAGAATCACTCAGTGGTAGGGGTTAGAAGGGACCTTCGGAGATCATGCAGTGCCACAGCAGGGTCACCCATACCAGGTTGTGCAGGAACACATCCACAAGAGGTTTGAGTATCTCCAGAGAAGGAGACTCCACAACCTCTCTGGACAGCCTGTTCTGGTGCTCTGGCACCCTCACTGTAAAGTTTTTCCTCATGCTGNGCAGGGGATATAGAAAAGCCCACATCCCAGCCTGAAACTGGGAATGAGAACCAATCAAACCCACAAACACTACACTTGAACGCGAGGAGCATAAAACAACGAAATCACACAAACCAAAACAAGGCATTTATGCACCGTATTATGTCCAGCTCAGTTGCTGCTTATTGCAGTCATCCATTGCAACCTTAACCTGTATGCAAACACTTGACATTTACTTATATTGCTACCGATGCCTTGATATCGGTCAATATTTTTAATGCTTGACCCACTGAGGAATATTTATTAACTTTTTGATCTTTGATGTTTTTAATGCCATGATAAATGTCAAGGCTCCTGCTGGCTTGCTCATTTCATGTTCAGAGTGATCAGGGATTGCTGGTTTCCTGAGGTTCCCGTAGGGAGCCCAGGCTGAGGCACAGCACACAAGCCCCCCATCTCCACTCCTGTTACCTTCGGGTTGCAGTGACAGGAACCAGGAGAAAGGAACAGAGGCAAAGGTAGCAAGGGAGATGAAGCGAGGAGGAGGAAAAGGGTACCCGGACTCACCAAAACAGAGTTGGAAACAACAGACCTAGATGAACAACTCTTCAAGCAGAGGTGTTTTATCAGAGGATGAAGACCTGGACCCATTGCCCTGCCTTCCACAGATTTACCCTTCTCCTCCCAGCAAAACACTACTTTAAAATTTACAGTAGCTGCTTTATCTTCCATCATTCTTAAGAAAAATAACGAGAAGCCGTTTAACCGCGCGGCAGGGTCAGAGTGTAATTGCAGCTTTAGCACCGTGAGCCGGTGGGCTGCTGGAACTCGACACTTGCCCCGAACTCCCCGCTCGCCCGTGCCGAGCGCTCGGCCCGGGCAGGAGTGTGGCCAGCCCGGTCCGGGACCCCTCTCCCCGCGGCACCGGCACGCCGTTAGCACACCGTTAGCTGGCGTAAAACAGGCAATTTTGGTCATTACCCACATGCCGCACAAGCAGCAATGCCCATTTGAGCCAGTCCATTTATTAGCATCCTCAAAACTTTTGGCTGAATAAATTTGATAGTATAAATTATTCGCCTTAATAACCTGTGCTCTCTTCACTGTCTCGCTACCCCGCCGTGTGCCTTCACCACAGGTAGCGGAGAGGAGCAACCCCCAGACCCGCCGCCTTCCCAGCATCCGCGTTTCCCCGTCCCGCTCCTCGCACCGCTTTTTGCCCGTGTCCCAACCCCAAGCCGCGGCTCTCCGACGGGGCAGCCGGGCCCCCGCGGACTGCACGGACAGCCGGAGGGGACAGGGGACCCCTGGGGTGGAGGACGGGGACGGGACAGCCTCCAGCCTCTGCGGCCGCCGTGTCGCGACGGCGGGGGTGATGCGGGGCGGGGAAGGGGGAACCCCCAGGCACACCCACCCCACGGAGCATCCCCGGAGAAGGGATGCGGGGGTGATCGGCGCTCACCTGCCTCGGTGGTGGTGGTGGTGGTGCCGCCTCCTCCTCCCGGCAGTAGGACAGTACAGAGGCGGGTCGCGGTCCGTGTTTTTATAGCGGCGGGGCGCAGCCGCCCAGCAGCGACCGCCGCCGCCACCGCCGCCGCNTGCGTCTTGTCCTGTTGCCAGGCTCCACTGAAAAGTGTCTGGCCCCATCCTCTTGGCACCCACCCTTTATGTATTTTTAAGCATTGATGAGGTCCCTTCTCAGTCTTCTCTTCTCCAGGCTAAACAGAGCCTGTTCTCTCAGCCTTTCCTCATAAAAGAAGTACTCCATCCTCTTGATCATCTTTGTAGCCCTTCACTGGACTCTCTCTTGGTAGTTCTCTGTCCTTCTTGAACTAGGGGCCCAGAAGTGGACACAGTGCTCTAGATGTAGCCTCACCAGGGCAGAGTAGAGAGGGAGGATGACCTCCCTCAATCCTCCCTCAAGACTTTTTAATCTATCCCAGGAGACCTTCTTGGCCACAAGGGCACATTGCTGCCTCATGGCCAACTTGTCTACCAGGACTCCCAGGTCTCTCTCTGCAGAATAATAATAATAGAAAGTTCTTGTGATTGCATTTGTGGGATGCTTCTACCTCTGCCTATTTTTTCCTGATTACATGTGCCAAATAACACCTGGTAAGCAAATAGATGGTTTATAGTGGGTTATTGAATGGGGATTTTCCTGAGAACATAGATACGGGTCAGCGTCCTCCAGGGAAGGCATAAGCCTCTGCCTCAAATGACATCAAACATCGTGGCAAGGCTTTCCATTCCTTGGCTGGCCACCCTCCAGTTCTCCCTTCCTCCAAGTTAATTTCTCTTTCACTTTAAAATGAACAGTAATATCTACTTTTGCTATGCTTAAACTCTTACTCAGGGGGGCTTACTCCCACTAGGGAAGCAAGCACTGTGATATAGGCAGAGGCTCTTTATTGTACCTTTGAAGCCTTATCTACACGTACAGCCTGTGTTACAGCTAGCTCTGTCAGTATTGTTACATTCCCGATGAGCCAGCGCTCATTGTTTCAATCAGCTGTTAAAATCAGCGGCAGGCACGAGATCAAATGGGAGTTTTATGATCTGTGTCTAATGCTGGGCAACTCAATTAATTTTTACGAAGTCCTCTGGGCAAATGCATGAAGAGAGGCGGTAAAGGGGTTCCCAGTTTGTGAGGCCAGCCAGATGCTCCACAGTATCCTCCTGCCCAGGAACCCCTGCAGCGATGCCTGGAGGCACCAGGAGGAGATTCAGGAGCTCAGGACCTAGACACAGAGGCATGAGACAGCAAGTGCCTGGGAGTGTGGGAAGAAATGTCTGTTGTCTGTATCCCAGCCCCAGCCTTGTCCAGTATGGGATCTGGGATCGCCCTGGCAGCTGGTATCCAGTATAGCATCCTGGAAAGATCTCCCCTACCAGTGACACCTGATCAGACTGATGTTACAGCCTCATGCAGAAGGACCATCACTGTCACAGGATATATCCTTATTTCCTGGCAAGGCAATAACTTCCTTATTTCTGCCTGTGCTCAAACACACTGTGCTTGCATCTGTCTGCAGTTGGAAGTGCCAAGTACGATCCCTGTGGCACCATAACTGAGTCTTTTATCCTTAAAAGACCTTTCTCTAAGATTTGTCTTCCCCAATGAGAAAAATCCATGTTCCTCACCCCCAGCCCTACCACATGGGACTAAATGCTACACTTGAATCACAGAGGTGATGAAAATAAAGTATCTCAGCTGGTAAAGCCACTGAGAGCATCCCTCTGGCTGGCACAAAGGAAGATCCTGAAGAAACAGGCATTGGCAGGCTTAGCTGTGGTTGGTTATAGCATGAAGCCCCCCACCAGCTCTGTTGGAGCTTTCCAGCCCCCAGCAGAGCAGGCAGGACAGGAGACATGGCCACACCTCAGTTCACAAGTGAGAATATTATTTATGTTCAAACCCTGAGGTTATCTACAGTTAAAATAAAGGGAGAGGGGCCTGAGGAAGTGAAAGAAGGCTTCCAGCACCTCAGCCATTAATTTTCAGAGAGTAGCAGTGCCATTTGTCATACCCAAAAGCATCACCATGAAAGCGTTGATGACAGGGACTTGCAGAGGAAGCGGGCTTTCACTGCCCTCTTTTTACATTAATACCTAAAAAGACCCGTTGGTTGTATTCAAACAAGGACAATAACTGAGAAAGCCCAGATCATGCAAAATATTAATCAGCCTGCCAAGACCTTGTATATGAAAAAACAAATACATGTTGCCATTGCGTTTCTTCCCTCAACAGAACATTTTTGCAAACAATTATCACTGCCCGCACTCGACTTCTGATCGCGGAGCTATTGCACTATAAAAGATAATTCATGCTATTATCACACCTAATTAAAAGCTACTTAGCTGTAGGATGTGGGCTCTGCTTTATTTTTAGATTCTGTGCAGAAGTGAAATTATCTGCTGTTGATAATTCACATAAATCTTTTTCTTCAAGATTTGGAAGAGAGATTTGAAGCCCATACAAATGTACAATGAAAAATTTCTTTTGTGACTCCAACAAACCAAAGGGATAACAAAAAAATGTTGCTTATACTGTAAAGAGTAAAAGAAAATGATGAGACACTAAAGCAGTAGATGGCTTTTCTAAATGTAGGCAGAGAAGTTCCAAGCATAGTTGCAAGTTGAAACTACTTTGTTGATGTGTTTAGGAACAAGCGGCTGCAGCTACAGAGAGGTGGCAGAATAGCCTCACACATAGACCTGGAAAGACAAGGCAATGAGGAACCTGTGGTCCGGACCAGGGACAGTCTGCTTCTGAGCACCAAGGACTGGATATGGCCCTGAGGGAACTGGAAGGGGGAGCAACCACATTCCATGGCTGTGGATGACCTGGCAAGCTCCCTGGGTTTTCCCTCCCTGTTGTAAGGGGTGGTTGGCACAGTTGAGGCACCTTTTGCTGTGCATCCAGACTTCATCCCTCATGTTTAAACAAGCACTGGGACATCTCAGTGGCTGTGTTTGCACTGAGAGACATGATGGGACCAGGAACCAAGCTGAATTGCTAGTCATCCACACTGCGTGTTAGCTTGCGGTGCCTGGGCACAGCCTGGGAGGTGGCACGCAGGAGGGACTGTTCCCAGAAGGCAGCAGAGATGGGATTGCACTGCTTTCCATTTGCTCCACCCTACACAGACTCCCAGCTCTGTCTCAGGAGGCCTTGCTGCCACAAACTACCCTCCTGCCCCACCCCAATTCATGCAATACAAACCCTGTTTCACACAATAAAACACCATTCTTGTGGGCTGCAGTGCAGCAGTTCAGACAGCAGGAATTAAAAAAAATAGAAGTGAAATATCTGAAATATCTACACATTAATACTAATGTCTAAGGGCCACAGGGGCACCAGATGGGAGACCAGGATCAAGCACTACACAGCATGGATGTAGCCAGTCTGTGTCACTTGGCCTCGGGATCAGAGAGTGGTTCCTGGCTCTGTTTATTTAGTGGTAAGTACAGAGCTGGTGATGCCAGCAGGCTGCACAAGGCTTATTTCTCTGCAGAAATAAACAAGAGGCACAATCAGTGTTCAGCTTCACAAGTTACCTGGGAAGAATGCAAGCCAGGAAAAAAAAAAGAAACACACCCCCTGATATGCTGAGCTGAAGATCACATTAAGGGTATTAGCTCCAGAAGACTTTTTCAAGGTTTCTGTACCAAGGAGGATGCTGCTCAGGTCTGCTCAAGGGAGGATCCACAGAGCAGCTCCTGCCTGGGCTGTATGGCTGGTAGCATGAGCACTGCTGAGGGCACATGGAAAAAATGAGGGCACAGAAAAGCTGGGTGCTTTTCCCTGCTGCAGGCAGGGAGAAGGGCTGGGGGCTGCTGCCTGGGGGCGGCAGACACATGGGTGCCTGGAGCTGACAGTCTGCTTGCAACCCAGTGCCCAGCTCTGGCTGGGTAAGATGCTGAAGCTACTGTCTCCAAAGGGAAATTTTCCTTAGCCTTCTAGGTCTGGGCCACACACATTTTACCAGCAGTTGAAAGTATGATTTTTTGCCTTTTTTTTTTTTTTTTAATTTACATAATTACTGGAATCCTATCAGCTATTTTTATTTAAGTGCCATCTTAACCTTCACTTACACCAGCGAAAACTCAAGTGCTGACATACTTGTCCCATCATGAAGCTGTCTGATGCTGACTGGGATATCTTCTGCTCCTTAATAGCTGTAACACCATAAGCTCTTTTCTGTTGCATCAACACAAGGAGTGGCTGTGTCACTTAAACTGTTATGGGTGTAATCAGAGTGCAACAGCTCTTGTGTCTCGCTAAACACCGCGGAGCTGGCTTTGACTGTGACTGCTGCTCTTCTCATCAGGGGAGAGACTGCCTTGTCACAACCCCTCAAATAAACATGTGCTGTAAAGATGTAGTGGAACGCAATATAAATTACAGCTAAACCAGTTGATTCCCCCATGTGTGAATATTGGCTGGCCAATTTAATGAAAAACAAAAGGCCGTAGCCAGAGCAAATCTATCACGTAAAGAAAACAGTCTTGCCAGAAAAATATCAGCTTAATCTAAGAAGTTGATTGCTCTTTCATTAATGACGACTATCTTGTACGCTCAAATTAATAGTGACTGAAAATCCTGCAAAAATGTATTGTGTTAGGCTCGCTACCAGTAATAACCCGCACATTTTTGACCAGACTACAACCAAGTGGTGAGGATGACTTCAAATGCTCTTTTCAAATGGCTTGGATTATTTTTAACCGTAAATTCAAAGTCTTCTGGGATCACAATAGTTGTCTCTCTGAGCTGTGTGGCTGCTTGATAACAGCAGAGAAACACTGCAGACAGATGATAAAGCAGTTTGATGTGAGCTCTTGTGAATGACACCATGGAAGAAATCTGTCCCATGGGACCTGAGGAATGCCAACCATGAAGAAGAGTAATTGCGGTCAGATAAAAATGGCAGCTTACTCACCACATCAACTTCCTATCTGAATAAATATAATTGAGCACATTTGCTTGGACAAAGGGGACTTCTTGTGTGAATAATTTCTAATCATCATGCCTAAGAATTGCTCAATTTAAGTGACATATATACAGTCCTTTCATTTTTTTTTTCCAATTTGTATTTAGGAAACACTACAGTCAAGGAAAACTCAACTGTTGTGATAGCCTAAGTAGTGTGACTCTCTGCATTTTATGAATTCTTGTGGTTTTAGACAGTTGTATACATACATGCATAAATATACATATATGTAGCTGCATATATATAGCCAGCAATTCGTTTGAGGGCCTGCATCTAGTGCCTTTTGAGCCACAGAAAATGGAGGGTCCTTAGATCCAGACAATTCCCATTCAACTAGACGTGTCTTGAGACGACAAGATGGTCACATCCCAGGAGAACCACCTTCCTCCAAGTCCTCTGCCAGGACATGGCATTTAGAGACTGGCAGAGCTCAGAACAGGAAAACAAGAAGCTCTGATGTTAAACCTCTAGTGCAGGTTGGTGGCTGCTCATGCAGATTGGGCTGCCATCAGGTGAGTGACACACTGTGCCCAAGTGGCACCTTGCTGACTGTGGGTAGGATGGGGAGGTTTGATTCTCTGGTCCCTTCCTCTCCTTTTCCCACACCTGCAACCCCAGCCATCCTGATCCCTTGCTTGCTGCAGCACCATTGCTGGTCCAACACGTGCCCAGGCCTCTTTGTTTTCACTAACCCTACTTGAACCACTTCAGACATCATTGCACAGCAGGACTGCAGTCCTGGTCTCCTCCTAGTGTCTCCAGCACTTCTTGGAGCTGCTCTGAGCCACCCCAGCATTGCAAAAAAACTAACAGCACAGTAAAAGCCAAGTGATTCACCATCCCATGAGTTAGTGTATTGAGTTGCAATAGGAACAGGGCTGTAGCATATCACTGGGGATGGAGGTCAGAAGGAAAGACCCTCAGAGCCAGGAGCTGTTTGGGTTGAGAGCTGCCTTGGCATCACAGCCAGCCTTTTTTTGTTCATTTTTTAGGGGTTTGTTTTGGTTTGGTTTTTTTGGGGGGGTTGCTCATTTTCTGCCAGGTCAATAAACAGAACTGCCCCATGAAGGGGTTCAGTGAGTGCCAGCATTGATACATGGGGTGGATTGGGAAGAGCAAGAATGGGAAAGGACACAGAGCAAAGAGAAGGACTTCAACTTCTGGCAAAGTTCTTTAGATGTATTCAGCTGTATTATGCAGCTCTGCTTGCTTAAAGGTAACAGGTCATACACAAAACCTGCACCCAAAGGCCAGACCAGCTCCCTTCCTCCCTGCAGGCTGGGCTGGAGGAGTACACAGGGAATGGGGTGGGAAGGAGCGGGCAGGGGAAGGACAGCCAGTGGGAGCCCCTGCTCCACCTAACATTGGTTTTGAAACCACAGCCTGAGCATTAAAACTCACAGCCCACACCACAAACTGGCTTAGGGAACTGAGATGTGATTTTTAAATGTCAAGAAAATGGTTTTAGAAAAACAGTCCCTGTGCAAAATAACAAGCAGTTGTGCTTCCACAAATGAGGGAGCAGAAGCAGAAGAAGAGATTGCAGACTGTGGGGAGCAACAGTATTTGCTGAAGGTAATATTGCATACCAGCCACATTGCCTCTCCAGCTACCCAGAGGAAAAAATGGCCAAAAGAAAGGACAGATGTAGCAGAGTTGTCCTGTATGAGCAGTGGAGGGAGAAGGGAACTACCTTGTGCTGAAAGCAGAGACACACCCCTATCCAGAAACCACAGGTAGAAAGAGTGACCTGGGCCTGAACTTAAGAGCATGGTAAAGTTACGTCTGGGATATGTATGCACCCAGCTCCCCTTCAGCAGCCCAGCAGCACCCCTGTGTCTGTCACATCCCTACCCATCACTTCGGAGACTCACCACTGATGGTTCAAGCCCCTGCTCCATCAACCATCCTCACTACTGCATTCTCCATCCTTCACCTGGATTGAATCTTGATTCATCTGAGGATGAGGGAGAAGAGGAAGAAGATGTGACTATTAAAGCGAGAGTGCTCTCAGAGATTTTACATCAAGCATTCAGCCTCACTGGTAAAGTGACTGAATTCAATGGAAAGTGAAGCAGTTTTTTCCTTAGAATTAATGAAACAGAGAAGGAGGTGCCAGGGAATTAAGAAATACAGCTTACATACACAAGAACAATGACAAAGGATGTAGAGGATGAAGAGGCAGGAGCAGCATTGTCTAGATCACCATCTGGAGGGGGACACAGCCAGTCCACTGTCTTGGCCATTTATCCATGAGAGTGAACACCCAGACACCATCTTTTACTCTGAGCATTTTCAATGCCTCTTTCTGAACAGCCACATTTCAGTATCATCTTCCTCAAATAAATCAAGATCAGTAAAGTCAATCAAGTGTGAAGGGCAGAAACAGGATAATGCTTGGGTGCTCAGTCTCTCAGATGAAGCAGCCAAAATAATTTCCAACAGTGATCTGCTCATTAATTCTGATGGGAAAAACTGCTTCGCTGTCTATTGCATGGCCAGTGCTCACACCTTTCAGGAGCATTTTCCTGGTGGGAAGGGGGAGTAAGGCTGTATACATTTTCTTCACACTAGCCAAAGGGCTGAAGGCACTGTACAGGTCCATGACTTTCATTCCTGAGGCACTGAAATGTTGCTCCAGGGTGAACAGGAAAACTCAAATGCAGCTTTGTATTTGAAGATGTTTATGTTGCTGGGAACCCAGGCTGGTTGTGGGGAGACATCGAGGTGATGGAGCGAATTCAGAGGAAGGTGGTTGAAGGGTCTGCAACATAAATCTTATGAGGAACAATTGAGGGAGCTGGGACTGTTTAGTTTGAGGAAGAGGAGGCTGAGGGGAGACCTCATCACTCATCACTCTCTACAACTGCTTGAAAGGGCACTGTAGAGAGGTTGGTGCTGGTCTCTTCTCACGGGCAATTAGTGATAGAACAAGAGGAAATGGCTTCAAGCTGCAGCAGGGTAGGTTTAGGTTGGACATTAGGAAAAAGTTCCTCACAGAAAGAGTGGTCAGACACTGGAATCGGCTGCCCAGGGAGGTGGTTGAGTCACCATCCCTGACTGTGTTTAAGAGTAGATTGGATGTGGTGTTAAGGGATATGGTGTAGGAGAGAACTTTGTAGAGTAGGGCTGATGGTTGGACTTGATGATCACAAGGGTCTCTTCCAAGCTAAATGATTCTATGATTCTGTGATTTAGACAAGTGGTCTATGAGACTTGCACTGCAGTAAGATGTTTGTACAGACAGCTATGGACCTTGGCAGACCTGCTGGACATTCCCATTGTACAGGTTGGTAGGAATGCAATGGTCAGAGTAGGTTGTTGTAAAGTCATACCCAAACTAGTCTGGTTTTCACCAAGGCTTTGCAAGTCAGCAATATGAAACTATATCCAGTTCTTTCCAGCTATCACTGTTTGAACTTGTAATAAATCAGCCATGTAGTATTCACAGAGAAGGAGAAGAGAGTAATTTCCTCACAGAACATTGGTTTCTGTGGCTAGGGTTCCTTCTTTTGAAGACCTCACAGCTTAGGATGCACCCTAAACAGTGACATGGGAATACAGTCGAGTCCTGGCTGAGACAAGCCGGCATTGCTGGAGCAATAGTAGATCTATAGCAAAGCAAATGCTTTTCTCTGCATCTCCTCCTGAGAGAGCTGGGAACTGTAAAACTCAAGAATAAATTGAAAACAGGACCATGTCAGCTTTATCATGGTATCAGCTACATTTCCCTGGAGTACATTTAAATAATAACACTAAAGAAAAAAGCAGCTGGTTTACAGTAGAGCTGCTGTTACCTGTATCATGTACCGGTGGCAGAACTGCAGCAGGTAATTTTCAGGGAAAACTCATTGTGTGTAGCATGTAAGGGGGAAAAACATAGCACAGATGAGGACTAGGAGGAAAAAAACAGCCACACAGTCACAGCCAGGAAAGCAAAGGGAACTGACACTCGTGTGGATGCAGAATAATGAGCTTTCTGGAGATATGATTGACAGTGGGGCTTAGCAGCAGCCCTGAGTGGCAGGGACTCTCTTCCAGAAAACAATATTGCAAATGAAGTGGAAGCAGGAAAAATTATAACAGTGAATCTGACAGGCTACAAGGCAGGAGAATGCTTCATCGAGCACTTTGGCATTGACGCACTGGCTGCAGCTTCTGTCCTGAGGGCAGCTCAGTCCAGTAGCCACAGAGAGAAGGAGTGGGGAGAAATGGGCTCAGCCCTGATAGAGATTCCTGCATACTGCAGACCACTGAAAGTCTTACAAGGACCACTTTTTACACAGTGTTTACATTGAAAACTGTGCTGTCTTGTGTGCTGTTTTCTTGTCTTCTTACCTGTCAAGCTTCTCTGGCTTTGCAGTACCATCCAGTAACATCCCAGTGTTCTACTGTCAAACTTCTGACTCTCACACTTGCTTATACACCAGGGTGCAGCAACTGGGACCAGAGCCTGTGGCGAATGGCCCCATGGGCTTCAGGGCACATTTGAGGTTCTTTTCTTCTTTGCATTCAGCCAGGACAAAGTTTGACTGGGCACACGTGAGCCTGAGTTGAGCTGCAGAGTACTCATGGGGTTCAAGATTTTCCTGCTCAAAGGAAGGGGGAAAGGCAAGGCTAGCTGAGTCCCCAGCCATGGGGAGACGCATGGGCAGATGGTGACTAGGGGATTATCACAGTACCGGGGCACCATTAGCCTCCAGAGGGCTTATATGCAACAGAGAAGAGGGACAGCTGAGAGATAAGGACCCTCTTCTGACTTCCCTAAGAGCCAGGGAAAAAAAGGCTGCTCCAGGGCTCCCTGTAAGCATTTATTATACAGCCTTCCCCAGGACAGGCCACCTGGCAGCCCCCTTCATGGTGTGCATTTCCCTTCGGCTACTACCTTTAGCTCTTGACTTTGCTTTGTAATGAGCCTACGTGGACTCCAAAGCAATTGAAAGAAAAATCCCCATTTAAAAAGCCATGATGCATTTGCTCCTCTGTGAAGAACACATTTATAATTAAGTCCTCCAGAGAGGGTCAGAGGTCTGAAATGGGATTTTCTTCTCCTCCTGTTTCTTTACCTTCTTTCCCCCTTAGTACATGCTTGTTTCACAAAACTTTCCCACACTTACCTCAGAGATAGACACATTTTCATTTTGGGCACTTGACCTATTGTCCTAGGTATTGTATTCAACCAAACTCAACTCTAAGTCCTTCAGAATAAGGGGATTACTATCTCTCTATGAATTTCATAAAATTGCTGTAGGAAATGTCAGCTTCAGAGTTTCCAGGGTTTGTGTTTAAGGAAAAAGGATTACTGTGGCAGGCAGGGAATTATCAGCTCCTGACCCCTGCAAATGCTGAGACAGATGTGGATCTTTATCAAATATCTGAGAAAAAACAGGGCTAAATCTGTACCACTGCAGCCCAAATGCTACCCCATTTGATCTGATGTCCTCCGCCCCCCCGTCTCAGCACAGCCTGTGCCCACATGGTCACTCTCACCTGGGGCTTGTCCTCATTCATGCCTGAGCCCCAGTTGCAACTGGGGGGCACCCAGCAGTATGGAAAACCCCCTTGTT
Source organism: Jacana jacana (assembly GCA_013400555.1). NCBI lineage: Eukaryota > Metazoa > Chordata > Aves > Charadriiformes > Jacanidae > Jacana > Jacana jacana. Next base: position 135,772 of record VZTM01028827.1, read on the forward strand.
TTTCCTCCAGTGCACCCTGGTAAGACTTCTAACAACCAGCAGGAGCCTCCAGCTGCTGAGCTGTTGGAGCCTGTTTTCCCCAGCTTGGCACTGTCTGCTTGGATTACCTCTTTCAAAAGGTGCGGTGTCTCGTGAAAGCTTCTCCTGCAGTCAATAGTGACTCCAGTGTGGGCTGTGTGGGGTCATGGCAGGCTGCTGAGAGCACCCTGGGCATGTGTGGCTTCTCTGATGTCTAATAATGCAAGTCAACTCACCTGGGCTTGCAGGAGGAGCACATTGGGTACTTGGCTACTGCCTTCATGACATGAGTAGGTAATTTGAGATACATGAGATTTCTATTTCCATAGTAAACTTGGCTGAAACTGGAATCCAAGAAATTCAAACGTTTTATTAGCTTCCATCTGAAAGCATGAGCAAGCCTCAACCTATGTTTCCTGTGTTTCCCTTACTCTGTCCCACCCAGTGGACCTGGTCCTTTGCCACACTGAGTCCTCAAGCATTAGAAGAGACTGCCCAGGGAAGTGGTTGTCACCATCCCTGGTGGTATTTAAAAGACCTGTAGATGTGGTGCTCAGCAATATGGTTTAGCAATGTTTTCTGTCAGTGTTAGGATGGTGACTGAACTCAATGATCTGAAAGGTCTCTTCCACCCAAGGCGATTCTGTGGTTCATTTTACACCTGAAAGTGTGGGTAAAGTGTTATCCCAGCTCTTCACAGACACCCTCACTACAAACTACATCTCCACTTCAGCCCGCCTCTCTGGCCATGCCCAGGTGTCCAGAATGGGTGATGGCACCTGGTAGAGGTCATGGCAGCTCTTCCTGGGGAGAAAGAAGGTGGAGGAGAACCATACTAGCAGAGTGTGCTAATCTAGGGACAGCATGGGACAATATAGTATGATGGATGGGAAAGAAGAGAGAAAAGAAAAAGAGAGAATGGGAGAATCTGAGAAGAACCGAGTCATGGAAAAATCCAGAAATTATGACGAAAGTGTAGGATGAGCTAAAATAAATTCAGTACTAATCTGATGCAAATTTACTTGCAACCTCCTCACACTGTTCAGTTAGAGACCACAGTGCATACATCAGTGTAAAAGCGGTAGGTATTATTCAGGAATTCCTTCCCAAGGATTAACTGTTTACTAGGAGGGGAGGAATACTGTTCAGTTCATTTCCTCTATGGAGAACATTCATATTTCTTAAAAAATATCAGAGGCAGGAGATGAGAGGATATCTGGCAATGGTTCTTATCCTCGAAGTGGTCTCCAAGCTGGAAATCAGACTTGAAGTAAACAAACCTGGGCATGCTCATCTTGCTGTTCTTAAAAATAAGCAGTATGTATAGCTCCTAATTACAGTGACATCCGCTTTGTCCTTAAAGAGTGGCAACTGATGTCTCTTCCCAGAATCACTATTGACATTATTACATAATCAATCAGAAGTCATCCCAGTATGTACAGGCAATTAGTGATAATCACATTTCAAACACAAAGTAAATCTACCACAAGAGTTAATATTATTCTGGAGAGCAAGAATCTTTGTGTCATATTTAAATGAGTTTCCTTAAGTAAACTGATACTGAAGTTGGTTCTTATTTCTGAAAGTACATCTCTTCCTCTGTCATCACAAGTTAAAGCAGTTCTCTGAAGCTCTGTCTCTTATTTTTTTATTAAAAGCTTGTAGAATTGAACCAAGTTTTACTTTTTTGCAGGCTTACAGATATCTTCATAAGTGGGCTCGTCCAAATGTTTCAAATGCTCACAGAAAAAGAACTCACACTTTGAAAGCTGTAGCACTGCTGAGCCTGATGTAAGCAGAGACAAATATGAGCATTGGCCTACATTGGTCAGCTGTCACCTGTCAGAGCATGATATAACATTCAGCATTTAAGGCAACAATTGCAGATCTCCAGATCAACACTTAGCTTTGCTTCTCCATTTCAAAACCAGACATGAAATTATATATCATAGAATTATAGAATCATTTTGGTTGGAAGAGACCCTTGGCATCATTGAGACCAACCATCATCTTTACTCTACACAGTTCTCCCCTACACCATATCCCTCAACACCACATNGTAGTTTTTACATATGAAAAGGTGAACCATGTATGAAAAGATAATACAGCTGTTAAAATGGAATTTTATAGCATATACAAAAAGAGGCAACTCTGATATTAAATGGCTGCACAGCTGCACTTGCCTTTAGTTTTCAAATTATGGTGCTTTTTTTGAAGACTTTATCTCATAACCAAATGGAGAGTGCAAGCACAACTGCCTAAACCTGTAAATGCAGGACTTCCCTGCACAGTTCTATTAAAGTGAAAGAGCAACAGCAATATCTGAGCTAATAGCTGCTTCTGCAGGGATCTGGGGGTCTTTTTAGTATTCCTGAGATGTTAGTTTCCTAGCTAAACTGATTTTATAGCCCCAGCTCAGCCTGTCCTGAGCCTGGATGGTTTAGAAAGGACTATAATCCAGGATGAAATTGCAAGTCAGATCTAGGGCATCTGCACCTGCAGTATTGCTATCGGCTGCTGCATTGTTTACCAGCATCATTCAATCTCACTTTGCTTTCTGCCCTCAGTCTGTGTAGACAGATTAAATACTGCCTCCAGCTTAGGCTGTGCTTTTTCAATTGCAGGTCTTGAAGCTGACAACAAATAGGAGGTGAGTATTATTAACAAAAGTTTGCTGAAATCTTGGCAGAGCTATTCAAAGCAGTTTTTGTGTGAGAGACTGTGTAAGATAGGAGCCTGCCATGTCAAAGAGCAAGCTTGTCTTTCTGCATCTGACACAAATCTCTCCCTTAACGTTTTAATAAATGTCACTTCCTCAGTCACCTCCTGGGAAAGGATCAGGGCCCAGGACAACAGGGGCCAGAATTGCCTTTTTAAGGCAATGCAGGGCAGAGCACGGTTTTCCAAGTAATAGAGTTTTCTTTCAATTCTGAAAATGAGTCTGGAGTGGTTCATGCTCTGAGTACATAATCATCCCTGGCTTCACATTTCCTGCTGGATTTCTCTCTTTGCACAGACTTGCATCTATTTTCAAATAACTGTCATTTCCTTTGCCTGTCCTTGAAAAATAGTGCTGGGGTGAGCTAATGTCAAATTCTATCCTCCCTTTATATTATCTGCCTTATTGTGCTTTTCTTAAACCGGCTGATGAGAGGCATTAGACGCTATTCACGAGTAATAGCCTGTTTTAAAGCCTCATCAATTTAATTTAACTTGCTAATTAGAATAAAAACTTCAACAAACTTTAGCTGAACTGAAAACGTTGATATGGGGGCATATTCTTCTACTTGTTGAATTATTGGGGAATATATAACTCTGGCTACACAGTTAACCATAGATAGAAGAAGGTCAAAAATAGAGCCAGTATGAGCTGCCAGATGCCCGCAGGCACCTGAGCTGCTCTGCGGGGATCTTCGGGATCTTCTGGACTGTCACCAGTCGGCAGAGGGCAACACAGGCACAAAAACACGGAGAAGCTTCACAGGCTCCTTGAAGACGTGTAACCCAAACCCACACCTCCCTCTGCAGACGTGAGCAGGATGAGGCTTCAACCGACCGCAGCCAAGGATGAAATGTTTTGAAAAAGCTCTTTTTCTCCAAACACAGCTGATAAGCAAATGAAAGCAACAAAATATGTTAAACGAAATGCAGTTGTCAATAGAATAATTGACAACTTATTCCAGCAGAATAATACAGAATCTCTATGTGTAATAACCAGATAGCAACTGACCGAGGCAGAACCTGTGAGATGGCCACATACAATTTAAACGTTGAGTTCCCTATAGGAAAATGTGGCAGGCTCTATACTAGAGAAATAAACAAGTGGAAATTCTGGTGTGGCCTTGAAAAGAAAGTTGAAAGAAAGCAATTTTCACCCTTAATGGCAATGGTACAAATACTGCACCAGATCCCGAGGGCGCATATTTCAGCGCAATCTGCCTTATAGTAATGCTATATTACTATAATGCCTTAGAGTGCCTTATAGTAATGCCCTGGCATCCAAGGGGCTGGCAGTATGGAGAGCACTCTGTGCCTGGGTTTTCCCCCATGGTGGGTGGACTTCGTGTCAGACTGGGCTTCAGGTGAGAGCAGGTGCGTACACAGTGAGGATGCTCAGCAGAGACACAACCCAGGTGGAAACAATGAATAGGAAACATGGGAGGACAGGGGCATCCACTGGAGATTTCTGGCCTTTTTTTAAAAACTGTCACTGCTTTTATGCCAGGTTTCCAGGAATATGAAAACCAAATCAGCTTGAATCAAATGCCATTTGTGCTCTTCTGACAATGACCAGAAGTAGATACCAACAGAAATGTTTAAGGCAAGGAAATGCCTGTAGAGATACTGCCCAGAACATCCTGCCATCCAGCCACAACCTGCAGAGCAGGGATTGCCTAGACCACATGGGCCATACTTGTGTTCACCAGCCCTCCACTGATTTCTCCGGTGACTCTTTAAAGTCTCAGAGACCTTTATCACCCTCCACTTCTCGTGGCAAGGAGTTCTACAGAGCCTTTACATGGTGTCTGAAGAGCCACCTTGGGTTTTTGCCCTAAAACCTCCTGCCCACTAGTTTCCTTCATATGCTTGCACTGGAAGAGACAGTGAACACCATTCCCCGTTCTCCATCACCCTGGCACTCAGAGGCTGCCTTCATCTCTCCTCTGTCACCTCTTCTCCAGCTACAAGAACTGTAGTTTTTATTTCTGGTAGGGAAGTAATTTCATTCCTTTGACCACTTTTGTCATCCTTCTCTGAACTATTCCCAGTTCTGCTCCAACTCTTTTGAGTTGAGAAAGTTAAATTTTTCACTTCTGTATTGTATGGCTGCAAACTGTACTAAAATAGCAACTATAATTGAAGATTACTAAGTTACAACACTGTGGCAGCTCCCTACCTGTATTCTCACAATGCAGCAGAGATGTAATATAGTTATTATATAGATATAACTTAAAGTAATGACAATCAGAAGTCAAATGAAATTAATGAAAATCAGAAGATGACAAAAAACATTCTTTTTTTTTAATTCCCCATCCTAGAGAGGTAAAGTCTCACAAATTATCTTCTCCTTCCCAATCCTGTGACACAGCGTCCTGCATCTTATTCTAATGGCATCTGTTCTGATCTCATTCCCACAGTTGGAGTGGCAGTTTCCGAGACATGCTCATCTTTCCTTTTCTTGTCATGAATTCTGCTGTTCCAGCATATCAGACAATGTGGTTGCTATGGAACAGAGTTTGCCTTTTGCTGTTAAATGATGATGGGCCTTCTAATTTAGCAGTATGCTGCTCCATGTTCAGGGCCTGAAAGCACCTCCGGCATCTGGTGTGCCAGAGGTAGCTGCTGTTCCCCCTTCAGCTCTTTATGACCCAATTTGCATTTTCCATATGGGTTCTGACCAAACAACTATTCACCGCTTTTTTCCCCCCTTCTCTTTATGAAAGACAATCAACTTCTAAGGCTTCTTGAACAGACTTTTCCATTTTTGGAATGGGAAAAAGCACAAATGCAAAAATCTGTGGCTGTGGTTGTTACCCGTCTGCTCACTCTGACTGCAAGAATCTATGCAAAGCCCGTTGCAGCCTTTGGGTTTGCTACATCCCCCTTGCCCTAAGAGAGAAGTCAGAAAGCATCTGTCATTCATTTCAATGGCCAGTCCGGCCCAAACCTGCATCCTGGGGCATGGTAATCTCCTGCAAAGAGATGCCAGCTTTTTGCACTAGAGTAGGAGGGATGCATGTTGTTGCAGGCAGATAGATAGATGTTCTACAGGTTGCTTTCTTAGATCAATATTACCAGCCAGTATTACTTGGCACCCAGGAATAGTGTCTGCCTGTGCAGGAATGCATTGCCAATACACGTAGCATCTGGACCCATGCGGGGGCTCCCACGGTTTGCCAGAGCAAGTGCCGTGCTGTGAGGCACAGATGCTCGGCTCCAGCCCCTGAACGCCTGGAGGAAATCAAAGCCTCTCCTCCCCATACGGAAGGGGTCTATTCTTCTGGCAGATAAGGAGAGGCCGGCGTGGGACCTGCGGCGCAGCAGGGATGCCTGCACCCCTCCCTGCAGAGCAGTGGCCGTGTCTGCGGGCAGGCACGCCGGCATGGACCCCAGCTGTGAGCTGCTCCACACGTACCAGGAGACGGGAGGAAGGATTTCCTCTGCTGGCTTCCCCGCTGCACTTGCACGCAGCCCAAGGGTGAATCACGAGCCTACAACTGCAAGATACCAAGGAGTTTTTCAGCTTCCTGGATGCAACCCACTTCAGCCCCCAAAAGAAAGCACTGACTTTGAGCTGTGCGAGTCCAAGATCTGTAAAAACCAATAAATCAGCTGCACGTTTCACTTTGCTGGCCCTTATGGTGGGAGAACTGAAGGGAGAAAAAGGCAGAATTTCTACGGATGTGTTAAAAGGCTGGGAAAAATAATGCAAGTCACAAATATTTTTTTCCAACTGTTTGGTTATTGGAGCCTCCCTCTGACACAACCCTGAATAGTTTCAAAACTGATTCATGAGTGTTATGTTGTTGACTGCCAGGAAAAACATAGAATCCCACCGGATCAAAGGAACAGGCAACCTCATCAAAGAAAGACCAGACACAAGGGATTAAATTGTACATGTCACTGGAAACTCACCTATGAAATCAAAAGAAAACCAGAGGTTGTCAGGGGGAATATGCTGAATTTTTATGGTCTTCCAGGACTGAAATGTTAGATTCCAACCCAAACCATGTAAAAGCACTGCAATTCACAGCTAGAAAAGGCTGTCAGCTGATACACAGCTGCTTGACAGGAGAACACTGATTTTTGTCATGAGGGAGGTAGGAAATAGTTAAAGTAACTGTATGGGGCTTCATTTTAAAAAAATTAAATAATCTTTATCTGACAAAACAAGTTTAACCTGTTTGAGTGATTAACAAGTAGGGAATCTGGGGTTGGGTTTTGAAAGGCCTGTTCTCCTGCTGCCACCTGCCCACGGGCTGGGTGGGTTTGGAAGAGCGGAGCAGCAGCACGTCCCCAGCTGCAGGAGAACCCAGAGATCAGAATGCTGCAGGAGCCTGATACATGCTGTGACGCAGTCACTGAAAGGTGATCTTACAATAATACTCTTGAATCAACAGTACTAGACCCAAGACCTCCTAAGATATCAAAAAATGGGAGAGTTCAAGAAACTCAGCAGAACATTTGGGTATTTGCCTATGTAGGTGCAGCCTAGGTAGGTCAGAAGAAAGCTGTGAAATGTCAAAGTGGGACAACTCCCAATCTGTTCCATCAGACCAAGTGGTGGAGGCAAGCAGTGACACATCTGTACTTGTTAGGCAGCCTGCCAGGGGGGCAGGAAAGTGCTCAGTTCAGAAAAACAAGTAACCCCCAGTGAGCCACTGTTCTGCTACAGGGCATGGAAAGCTCTTGCAGTAATCTGCTGGTACAGAGAAGTCCTTCTCTGGTTTGCCTTCAGCTTCAGGCTTTGGTCAGTGAAATGGTGTTAAAGATATATTTTTAAATGTATGTATGCATTCTTATGGATGAAAGGTGACAAAATACTGGCTATTTAAGGTGAAAAACAAATATCTTATGTGTGTCTTAATAGTTTTCTGTTTGTATGTGAAAACTGTTGTCAGCGGTGGCTGACATGCATGCTGGCCCATGTATGTGCTCTCCCAGGAGATCAAGTGATCCTCTGATGAGAAAAAGGTAAGACACATCATCCTGCACTGTCCCTGGGAGATTTTTAGTGTGGATTTCTTCTCTTCCTGAAATCCCCTCTCCCCAAGGGTGGATGTCAGTTTAAGCAAGTGCTGTGAAGATCACAGGCAGTGTTTAGACTTAGGTCCAGCAAAAGGACCTAGATATATCTGTGTGAACAGGCTGAATCAACAGCATGGAAGTAAAGCAAGGCAGGTCTCAGGATCCATCTGTTGTGCCTCATTCCCTTCCCACCGCAGCATCAGTAGCTGAGGCTTCAGAGGGAGGTATGCAGCAGTGGGAGGCGGTGTTGCATCACCTGGGTTGAAAGCCACTCTGTTTTCCCTTCATAAATCAAGGGAAAACATTGCTCTTAAAGGCAATTCAGAGCAAGAGACTATATTCAAACGTCTTTATTTTACCTGTGGGAACTTTCAGTTTTCCTGCCCTATTTGAAACGATGTGCCTGCTAATGCTTTAAAGTCATTTTGAAAAGGAGACTGTGTGTATGAAGCTTTGTAATGGCTGCAGAATAAAGAGGTTAGGGACTGGATTTTGCATATAGATTATGTTATCCAGTTCATGGGAAACTGTTATTGCTCCTGCTCCTGACCATACCAGTGTTGATGAACAGAAAGTTTGTTTTACAGTAACAGTCTTACTCCAGCCCTCTAGAAATGGGACTCTGCTATAAATCAGTTGTCAGTGCTCTCTTGATGATGAGCAGCAAACACCAGGCGCTGTCAGCCAGGGCTTCATTCCCCTCGGTAGCAGATCCTGTCCTGAAATGCCCACACAGCCGCTGTCGGGCGGCACTCAAAATCTGGCATTATTCACCTTGGAAGCCCACAGCTGAAGGAGCTGAACTCAGTGAACTCTGCGGAAGCACTTCCTGAAGGTCAACAAATTCCACTAATTTTTCATTTATAGCTGGTAATACCAAACACCGCTTTAAGGACACCAGGGTCATGCAGTTCACTATGACACATTGGCTATATTTTGTTTTCCTGGAATTATTCAGCCTTTGTTTCTCCAGCAGTATGTGTCCTGTGCATCAGGACTGACACGTCAGACAGAGGAACCCCAGAGCCACAGTCAGGCCTGCTGGAGCCTCGTGTTCTTCTTCAGGATTTCAGAGCAGAAAATAGAGCTACTGAGATGAGAATCCAGCCTTTGGCTCATTAAATAGGAATCATTCAAAAGTTATTGCTTCTTGCAGTTTGGTTAATTTGTACTCACTGTTTGCAAAAATAAACCACTTTAATGACCTAGCACCAGACCACAAAACAGGATGTGTAATAATCCATCTAATCCTGTATTCAGCTGGAGTACCAAAAACTCACAACAAAACCGAAAGCCACCACACAGTGCTTTGGTTTTATGCTCCATCCCTAATGCTGTTTGCTGGGGCTTGTTCACCTGCAGGCTCTAGAGCCCCAGTTCCATCTTTCTTGCTTAAACAAGCTTCACCCCTTGGGGGCCGGCAAACACCACGCTTCCGACCAGTGAGCGCTTCACAGCAATTCCTCCTCTTCCCCAGTCACATGCCAGCAGTCGCTCTGTGACCTAAAAGCCCATCTGAATTTCATAACCAGTAATTTTGTCACATATTAGCATAATGGTTCGGACAAATAGACTTTGAATATAAACATAACCATTGCCATCACCCCTCACCTTACCTAGCTGTGATGGAAGCAGTGGGTCTGCAGCGATGAGCCATCGTTTTTTCTCTGTCTTTGCAAACTCTCTTTTCTTTGAGAAAGGACCCTACCGTAATTAGCAGTGAACTGACATGCCATGGTGGTTACTGTCCTAAAGAAGCCAAAAGGATCTGACCCATGTTTTCAGACAACAGTTTAGGGTAAATCAACAGCCAGGTACCTTCCCAAACGTAGATGATACTGTGCTTCCCTATTGAAAATGAAAATCTGAACAGTATAAAAAGAGCTGACATATTTCTACTGCTCGCCTGCATAAAATTTGTGCAAGACCACTAGTAACGGACAAGCGTGGTAAGTTAGATTCTTAAGCATTACTTCTCCTTCTGAGTATGTATTACTCTACCTCCAGCCTTCATGCACACATTTACACAGATTCATTGCAACAAATGTGCCTGTGTGCCAATTAATTACCCGCTGTAGTCCTGAAACGTGTGCTCCAGAGTGTCTGTCTGACACTGGTCTCACGTCCTTTTAGTATGTATATGAACGAGGCAACAAGAATAGTGCCAGATGGCAAGGAATGGAAATGATATGACGTACATATGTGATGCAATTTTCTTTTTTTTTTTTTCTTTCCTTGTGAATAAAGCATCTTGTGAAAAGAGGAATTAGATGCAGTATTTATAACAGTCCTTCATAAACATCCCCAAATTCCAAGCAGAAGACAAAAGGCATGAATCATATCACAGCAGGCGCTATAGCTGGGGAAGTGGCCTTTATGAAGATTGCTTCCGTAATTTGGACTTCAGAATGAAAGAGAGCTGCTCTTAGAAGATCTGTAGGAAGTTGATAATGGCTTATTTAATTGTAGTATCACTAATAAAATCTGGGTTTTCATCAAGAACATTTCCTTAGCTAAAAATGCCATGATTCTTCAAGCTGTAGTTTGATCCTGTTCATTTTGTCTATAAATGATATAAAGCCAAAAAAGCAGATTAGGACATTATAGTTTCCTTTAAAAGGAAACTTTTAGACTGCGGCTGCAATTCACACCGTACAAGAGGATTAAATCCACAGTAAGTGACTTGATAGGCAGAAATAAAACAATTACTCATAAAACAGATACCATAAAGCAGGGAAAATTATTCTCTGACAATTACACAGGAAATCATAGAATGATGAGACTATACTTTGTTCTTTATGACTTGACAGCTAAAAATCTCCTGTCAAGTGACAAGAATTGAAGGTAATCATCCTCTTGTGTGATTCTTCATCTGTTTTGGTGGCAGTTCTATGTTCTTGATCTAGAATAGCATTTGGCCCCACTGAACTTGCATTATATTACTTGTACCAGGAGAGTTATCACCACATTCATATTATTCATGAGGAAATCCTGAAACAGAAAGGATGTGATCTGAAGCAACTTCTGACGTCTACACTAAAAGTTTTAACACCCTCTAGATTGCCAGCACTGGTGGATACCAAATGTCAAATCAAAGGTATTTATACATAAAACTCACTTTCAGATGTATCTGATTTTGGGCATCCCCAGAATAAAATAGCAGATGTATATATTTAATATTACAATTCAAATGTAAAGTATAAATCTACCCATTTTCTCTACTATTAAACAGAAAAAGTTTGGCAAAGATGACAGCAGATGTCAGATGATCCAGTGACGCCAGCTCTGATTTGTACCTAGATTTTTCCTTCTGAAAGGAGCTAGGGATTTTTCATGAAGGAAATTGTTAGGAGCATTAGTGAGCTGCACATATTGCTGTACCCAGACAGGTGCTGCCTGTGTCCACTGGTACACCTACAGCAGAAGGGCACAGGCCAGTGGCTCCTGTAAATCACAGGGAGACACAGGGCAGGGATGAAGAACTACTTGCCAACAACTAGGTGCTGATATTATCATGATTATCACTTACCCCAAGATGCTGGCTTTGTACCCTGTTTTGTGTGCCTTCCATGGACTAGTTTGGAGTCTCCTTACTTTTGCATCATCCACCTCCAATGCAGAAGCTGCAGCTGGATCCAGAAGATGCATGGAGGGCACAAAAGCTGTGTGGATCAGAAAGGTGAAGAAAGTCTTGTCCTTGCACACGGACATTTTGGCACAACCTATGTCACCCTGTTTAAGGTGCTCAGCAGCTGGGCATCACTTCACAGTGTTTGCTGAAGGAGAAATGCTGAAGGCCAGGGCAGAGAGCCAGGCAAGAATCCAGCAAGGAATTCTGCACTGTACCACTGCCTTGGTGGCTAAGCCAGAAGGAAAAGGATTCAATGAGATGCTGATGGGAATATATTGCCTCCAGATTGTTAGCGCTGCAGCCTCCAGCTGTGAGAAGATAAGGCTGGAACATTCCTTTGCACTGTCCCATCAAAACAAAGAACTGCGAAGAAATGACAGCTGATGACAGCTCTGAGGGAAAAAAATGAACAAAAGCAGAGCTTTCGCAACCAAAACTTCAAAGCATGGAAACACACAAAAAAACCTCAGACCTGTCTACTTGCAACCAGTATCAGGCTGCCTGCAGATGACTCCAGACCATAACAAAAGCCTCAAGGGGATAGGCATGATAGGCTGTTATGATAGCCACAAAATCAAATACTGCCAGCTACCACCATCCCAGTCCCCCATAAAGGCATGGCTGAAATGGTAACCTCTGTGTTCCCTGATTGTCATTTTACAGGTTGTGTGATGCTGCATGAAATTCAGGGAAATTCATCAGCATGAAAAACAGGGTGGGAGGGAGGAAGATGTATTGCGCAGCAATGTACAGCATAGTCATGGCTGAAAGATATGCACTGCCATTGCTTTTATGCAAAGTGGAGAAAATTTGATCACATTCGAAGTTGTACACATTTGCATCAGCAGGGAAAAAATATCTATAGACAGTATTTTAGAAAATGAAAAAAAAATCAAAGTTTAATCAGCAAATAAACATCATCTGTCATTTTTTGCTAGGTGGAGAAACTGTCAGTGTTCAAGGGGAAAAAAATGGCTTTAGGGGGGTAATCATGATCTTGATTTCAATTTTGTTGCACGAGCTGGTGGGACTCAGTAACTGAGGCAGGCTTGCTCTGATAATGCCAGCAGCGTCACAACACTGAGGATGACAGCCTATTCTCTCATGGCGTCTTAAAATACAGAGGACTGTCTACCTGATAGTATCTCGCAGGAGTCAGCAATGAGGAAACCAAAGCCATGAATCCAGCACTGCAGCTGCATCCATCAGATGTGTTCCCAAGGGATGTCAAACCATCCGTTACTTTTCCCCTTTCCAAAGTAACCGCAATTGTTCTCTACCTGCCACCTCATCATCCTGCTGAGATATTTCTACATCACATCCATTATTGACAGGCAATGCATAATATAACCTCAACAAGCAAACAGCCACTCACAGTGTCTTCCTAAATTCCTTTATCACTGCGGAACACGTTAACGTGTTACAACAGCTGTACTCGTGTCCTAATCTGCATCCATTGCATTCCTTCCACTATGTGCAGTGACAATACGGTTGTTGCACAGGTATTAATGCTAACAGCCATGAAATATCACAAGGTCTGGTTTTGGGGGGGACAGGGAGGGTTGGCATAAGGCCAATAGAAGTACAAACCCCACCCTGCTCACATTTGTTTCCATTGCAAATTCACCTCTGAAGAGAAGTTTCATTGTGTTTTAACAAAATTTTCCCATATGCTACTCAAAAATGATAATATTATTTACAGACTGGTGATTTGTCAGCATTCAGCAGAGGGCTGCTGTGGGGTTTTCTGTTGCCTGGAGATGGTAGAGGATCGCTGGGGTTTAACTGCTGGGGGGGAAGGAGCAGTAACCCCAGTTCCGTGCCTGATGTCCTACACCTGCATTAACAGGATGAATGGGGCCATGATGTGACATACTCATGTACTCATACTCAAATTCAGAAGGACAGGGAACTGCTTGAGAGAGTCCAGGGCAGGGCCACAAAGATGATTAAGGGAGTGGAGCATCTCCCATATGAGGAAAGGCTGTGGGAGCTGGGTCTCTTTAGCTTGGAGAAGAGGAGACTGAGGGGTGACCTTATTAATGTTTATAAATATGTAAAGGGTGAGTGTCAGGAGGATGGAGCCAGGCTCTTCTCAGTGACATCCAATGACAGGACAAGGGGTAATGGATGCAAGCTGGAACATAGGAGGTTCCAATTAAATATGAGAAAAAACTTCTTTATGGTGAGGGTGATGCCCAGGGAGGTTGTGGAGTCTCCTTCTCTGGAGACATTCAAAACCCACCTGGACACTTTCCTCTGTGATCTGATCTAGGTGTTCCTGCTCCAGCAGGGGGATTGGATTAGATGATCTTTCAAGGTCTCTTCCAATCCCTGATACTCTGTGATTCTGTGATACTCTAGTTTCTACACAGCTTTCTTTGCTTTACTGCTCTTCTTTCTGCTTTAACTGGGGAGGGGAGGGGAGTGGAGGGGAGAATTTCCTCCGTGCTTCCCCTCCAAAATTGATCTGGCAGCTGGTGCTGCCTCCCCTCCAAGCTCCAACCTTCTCTGTTAGGGGCTGGGGGAAGAGGTGGTTATACTTCAGAAAAGAAATGCATAAGCAACATTTAACAAGCTCAGTTTTCAAGATACCCCATTGCTTTTCCCAACCCATGTGCACCTACCCTGGGGTTTTATAATTTATTTATTTATTTATTTTCATGCAGTATCTTCTATCTTAATTCATCTCACTTTACAGTACATGACCAGAGCAGAGCAGCAGGGGAGCTGCTGCACTACCATCCCCTCTCCTCTTCTGCCCCAATTTACTTCCTGGCTCTGGACACATGCTATACTGGTAAGCTGCTTCTTACCAAAATCAGATTTCCTTTGCTAGATCCCTGCCAGGCAGACATAGGATCCACAAGCAAATAGGATCAGTGCTTGCCATGTCACTGAGCAGAGATGCCAGGTCTCCCTGGGACTGTGGTGGTTTGCCACCCGCATGGGATTCCACCAATCTAGCCCCTGAGGATGGCAAGTGGTGACAATGGGGCTGTGCCTTCCGTCTGTTTTTCACAGGGAAGAACAGCTTTTCACCATGGTTAGAGCCCATTGCAGCCTGTCAGCCAAACAAGAATCAAGAAAATCCACAAGCCCTTGGCTTTGTGTCCCCTGGAATAATCCACCAGTAACTTAAAGCATAGAGATTGAAAGAAACAGTAGCAGGAACCTTTATCTCCAATGCTTCCCCTTCACTTCACTGTTTCTTTCAACATACTGGATGCTGAAATGGATGTAATCAAACAAGACTTTTTGGAACTTCACTTTCCTGTATGGCAGGATGTGTGGTTTTTAAATTTTGTTATAAATTTCCACCATTTACTAGGGGGTTTCACACTCCATGATTCTAAAATTGGGAGGAATACTAGCTCAGAAACAAAATCCACTCTTGAAATACAGCATTCTTAGTATTACAGTATACTATATACTATACTATATTATATAGTATATACATATATAGTATTATTTTCTTTCATACAGTGTCCCTGGACCCTGTAAGTACACCCATTTCCTTCAGTTGTAATCATGAAAAAGGTAATTAGCATAATGGGTTTGTAAGAGTCTGAGGTGGTTTCACAAAAAGTATAAAATATTTTATGCTGAGCTCAGCATGAATGAACTGTGAAATTGTATTGGACTTAGGGTGAAGAATTGCACTAGGATGGAAAATTAAATCAGTCCTTAATCAGTAATTTCAGGATGCTTACTTATTAAAAAAAAATTATTTTGCTCCTCTCAATTAAAGTAGGCTTGAGGCTACATCCATTTCAGCAGCTTTTCAAAAACAGGTAAATAGTACCAATCTTACTAAGAATGAAGTGAAAATTAGCTCAAATACAGATAACCAATTTTCTTCAGAAAAAGCAGAATGCTGATGTGCTGATTACAGCTGCAATTAATAGTGTCAGCCTAACAGGCATGCATTAACCAATGTGATTTATACCTACTGGGTCCAAATGCCCCATTTTCCTTTCAGTGCATCTGCCTGCTATGGAACTGCTAATATTTCTCAGCTGCCTCATCTGGTCAGTCTTTGTGTCCCTGTGACCTTTGGGAGGTTGTGATATGACAAAATATTTCAAAGCTTTCAGGTTGGACCTTGATTGAACCATTATAAAAAAGTGTGAACTGTTTTTTCCCCAGAGCCTTTCTGGGCACAAACCCCAACTTGCAGACCAAGTATGAGGACAAAGTCAATCTCACCTCAACTCAACCATCCTAAAGTGAGGTGTTTACTCTACACCATATGCCTCAGTAACAGCATGGGAAGAAGAGGGAAACCTGCAGAAAACAATTCAGCCTCAGCTGACTTTTCACCTCTCTCCATGCAAGCTTTGACAAGCACTCAACAAACAGCATATAGCATGTTGGCTGTGATTTGCTCAGGACCCAAAGCAATGACAAGTGGAAATGACATTGCAAGAGCAATCATGTCAGAACTCCTGCAAACATGAGTTGAATTTGCTCACAGGAATAAGGAACAATTTCCAGAGAGGACCCCAATGTAACAGCCACCAAAGGTACAGCTTAATGAACTGAAACTTCAGGATCTTTAACCACAAGCCCGTTGCTTGCTGTCACACCATGAAAAAAAGAAAGTAGTATTTAACAGAACCGAGTTCTTATTTCAGTTTATTGTGTGTCCAGAAAACCAATTGTAAAGGACCAGTGATGGCAGAAGCAAACAGCCAAAGAGCAGGGAAATCTGAGGCTTGGTTCAGCTTAGCACAGCCACCAAAAAGCCGTGGGTCTAACTCATACAGGAAAGCAGTAAAAGTGCTTCTGCTTCTCCATGGGCAACCAACAGGGCTTTTGGTTCCTCATGACCTGAGGAGAGGGAATTGCAATGGCAACAGGCATCCTGAAGAGTGAAGGCAGCACCTCCAGGCTGGGTCGACTCAAGCTCAGCTTCATGGCTCTGCCACTGTGAGCCCCCGAGTTATGGACCACCAGGTCATGTCACAGAGCAAACTTGACCCAGATCAGCTGTAGGCATTACAGTCACACTTAGGTCAAATTAACTCAAGCTAGGGTTTTCTTAGAATCACATTCTCATACTGGCTTTACACAGCAAAGGAAGATTGCCTGTGGCTGTCATGTAGGCAAAGCATTGGAGTGGTTTGGGCAGACACTACCCAATCTGCAATAAATCTTATCAGTGTAAAGTAGCATTAGTGGTTTGGATCCGGGATGAGGCATGCTAAAATTGGATTTCCTGTTTTATTAACCCAAGGCCTGAGGACAATAACAGCACCAGTCACAAAGTGTTACTCCTGATCAGAGATTAAAAAGAAATAGTTGAGTGGGGAGATAAGATAAAATAAATTAATCTCTTCTTGATTCACTCACTAAATCAGCAAAGATCCTTCAAATAATTATGTTCATTGATGATATCTTCTGAACACGCCAAAAAGTTGGGCCGAAGAAACGCAACACCCTGTCAGCCTCATGCTAACCCCAGTTTACAGGAGGTCTGTAGGTGTGAAGAAGGTTGGTACCTCCCCTGCATAGGCAGAGTGTTCCTGGAGCACGAGATGGGAGCCAGGCCCTTGAGAAACACAGAACTGGGAACAGAATTAGAGGCGCTCTGGAATTTCTTACACAATCTTATAAAGACTGAACAAAAGCCAGTCAGGAAATACATAATAGAAAAGACAAACTTCAATCTGTGATATTTCTGAACAAGTGTCTCCATTTATCTCTTAAAGCATTTTCAGGGTTTTTTTACAAAACAACAGTACTGGATCTAGTGATGTGATAGTCCAGCCTCCAAAGAGTTTCAAACAAAATAAGAGGGGAAAAAAGAGGCTATTTCAAGTACACACTAGCTCACTTAGCTGACTTTTTCTGAGGTGAACATTATTTACACCTGAATACAGTATGTGATATTGCAAATCAATTTCATGATTTGCTTTGAATTATAAGACATTTAATAGTATCTTCTTCACTAATGTCTTTCTGTTTAAAAAATAACAGAAGTGTTCAGTTTTGAAAGAGGAACTTTTCCTGTGTTGTCCCTGGGACCACATACAAGTTCAGGCTCAAAATGTCACTCTTGTAAGGGAATTTTTCTCAACAATGAATATAGAGAGTTTATTAAAGTTTGAAAAAAAAAAATATGAAAAGATGTAACCACTCTGACACAGAGACTGAACTGCTGGTGTTGAAAGGTGTGCAGATGGAGCAGGACAGGCAGAAAGTGAAAGCAGAGAAAAACAAAAGCAAACCTAAGGCCACCACGAGGCCTCAAGCAAAAAGAAGCAGCCAGAGTTGAAGGGAGGTAGGAAGCCAGGCAGAAGATGCACCAAAGGAAGGCAGAGGGTAGCAGGGAGCTTGGAATGGGAAAGAAGAAAACCATCACCACATAGCCAACAAGAATGAGAAAGTAAGCAGCAGAGAACAGCCAACTGGAAGGAAAGGAACAAAGACTTCAAGAGTCTTCGTTCTGTTTGCCAAATCAATTTGGCAATCAAGCAATCAAAATCAAATCAATTTGCCCCATCCCTGGAAGTGTTCAGGGCCAGGCTAGATGGGGCTTTGAGCAACCTGCTCTAGACGAAGGTGTCCCCGCCCATGGCAGGGGGGTCAGAACTCCATGATCTTTAAGGTCCCTTCTAACTCTTACTATTCTATGATTCTATGTGTTTTAACTCCCCATGTGCTTTTAACCAGTTCTTTTTCACATTAAGCAGTTTTAGTGGTTAAGGCATGCCATGCAAAACCAGTCAGGGGAAGCAGACAGCGCAGTTATGAACAGGAGGTTTGGTGTTTGTAAGGCACGCCGTCACCATCAACTCTGTTCTGCAAAAACACTCGGTAAGTGCTTTTCAGCTTCCCCACCACAAACCTCATTTTAAAAATAGACAAGGCAAAACATGCTGCCCACAGTGAGGCAAGCTTAATGTTCAGCAAGTTCTGATCAAGTTCAGAAAGCCACTTGCAAAGCTATCTGGAAAATACTTGTACGTAGGAAAAAAAACCCAACACAGCCAGGCCCATGTGGAGAACCAAGTTTTTCCAGGATTTTCTGCAACGTCACACAACTTAGCAGCAGCAATCTAAATAGAAAAAGAAAAAAAAAAAAAGAGGGGGGTGAAGAAAAAAGAGGAATATATCTCTAAACCACATTCAGAAAATGCACTGACTCCTATTGTAACAAATTCCCCAAACAACTTAACAGTGCTACCTCTATTCCTCTATCAGCACTGAAGCCCTAAGAAAATAAGTGTGGCCGTTCTGAGTAGCCAAAGGCCCATCTAGTTCAAATTCCCACCTCTGACAGTGGTAAGTAACATATGCCCAGGGAACAGGCTAAAGAACAAGTAGGTGTGCTGACTGTTCTCAGTGTACCTTCCCTGCTTCCGGGAATCAGCAGTTGGGGAAACTTTTGGACCAGAAACTGCACTGTCATGGTTAGGTGGCAGGCTTAATAGGTCCCCAAAGGACCTCTTTAAGGTGCTTAAACTGAGGCTTCAGACTTATCATTAAACTGAATAAAGTGAATACCTCCCCTTTATAAGTGACCCAGTTTCCAAAGGAATGGAGCTGCTCTATATTTACTTTCCCTGTGGGAGCAGTAAATAGCATTCAGTACTATTCTAAAAGAAATTCACTTATTATGATGCCTAAAGCTGGATCCAAGTCCCAGAGTATTTTCAACAATATCACCTCATATTCTTGTATAAGAAACCTTGCAAGGAACTTGTTTGAAAACAGTACATGACAAATCTGCTTCAGGCTATGTGAAGAACCCAGGGAATTTTTCTTTTGCTGTTCAATGGTACCTAGGAGACCATCAGGAAACCTACGATCCCAGCAAGTATTTTAAAACAAAAAGAGTGTAATTGGGATAAATACCCAGTGATGGTTTTGTGCACAAATGCACAGCAGAATCATGCTGAGGAAGGAGGTGTTTCAGCTAAAGAAGTAGTAGGGCACGCTTTACACCACTTTTCAGATTTTTCTGAACAGATCTGGACAGATGTTTAGAAAATGAGGGGAATGTTGTATTTTGGTATTTTCTGATGGATAGGAATAAGGGCTGATAGTTGTGTCTCCTGCTGCTTTGAATATCAGGAATAGTTATGGCAGTCAATAGTGAGGAAAAAAGCCATCAGCATCTAAACCAAAGCAAGTCAGGGTGGAGTCCTGCTTCTACTGAAACCTCTCGCAGGGTGGCCCTGTGAGACTTGTTGTTTTTTACCCTGAAAACAGCACATGAGACCAGCTCTATGCCCTGCCTGAGGCACGGGCACAGTCTCACTCACCCTAATTCAAACCTAGCCTCTGTTGCTTGCAGGGCTGTTCGGCCTCAGGCCTGATGCACGGTGCCCTGCAAGAACAGCAGCAAATCTCCCTCTGGCTTTGAAAGAGCAGAACTCATCATCTGTCACCAACAGGAAGTCCTCCTGGTGGTATTCAGCTTAAATACTTATATCCTGAACACACTGCATTCTGCTTACTGGCCTTAGTGAAGCTCCCCAAAATGCTGCTGCCTCTCTTAAGGGTGATGGCAGATAATAAGCCCTTATCTCCGAAAAGAGAATGCAGCTGGCCAGACCCACCAATTTTACTAGGAGTGAAGAGCGCTTCTCTTTAGCCAACTGGAATATCACTTTGCTTTTTGGCAAAATGTTAAGAGCAGATAAAATTTAACAATCTCCTGCAACAGAACAGCTTGTAACTCAGACACAGCCACTCCAGCCCTGCCTCAGCTGCTTACTTTCAGTTCTTCATTCCTCATTTTAAGGAACTGTTTACTTTCAATTTAAAAGCAAAGCAAAACAAACAAACAAACAAACACACAAAAAAGAAAAAGGAAAGAAAGAGACTCACTGGACCCACTGTTTCAGATTAAAAGATTCTTCTAGGCAGAAAAATGCCTTTGTCCACTTCTGCAAATGGGTAAAGTGTAATACAGACCACAGAGAGAAGCACTGTGCTGAGTCACGGTAAGCAGGAATGTCTCCAGCCCGCTGCTGATCATCCCCACCCAATGAACAGTGTTGCAGGGAGCAGACAGAGAGAGTGGCAGGCAGGACAGCATTACCGTCTGACCATTAGCTGGTTTTGCAGCTGGTTTTGACAAACTGGTTTTGCATGGTGCTGTATTAGAGCTGTAAACCAGCTGAGTAGAAATTCTGTGGTAAGCAATGCCACCAGAGTTACACAAGTGAAATCACCTATTTACAGTGAAGAAGAACCATCATATGCCTAATACATAAAAGTAATTGAAGCAAAACAGGAAGGAAAAAAACAACCAAACAAACAAAACCACACACACTGAACCAAGATGTGGTATAAAATAAATTTCAAATCCTCAAGAAGCCTGAAAGCCAGCCATGGTAGGTCTAATGTAGCTTTGTTTTGGGTGAGATGAAACAGCAACAGGCTGTCTGCACATGCTACACCTGAACCCAGCCTGAACGAAGCTGCAGAATTCTCTGCCACGGAGCCATCTAAACAGAAAAACCCACCAGGGTGAAGGGCTTTCAATGGAAATATCTAAATCTGAGATACAAAATAACCAGAGATGAACACTGAGGACATACATTGCAAATACATGAGTGTGACAGGGAAATAACTGAAAAGCAAAGCTACTGAATAAACCACAGGATTTGGAAATGGTCACTGTTATGTGGCGTGCATGATGAGAGGCCAGCAAGGACAACAGTTCTGTTAAGATTACCTAATTCAGAGAAAACAAACATATCTCCATGCCTTACAGGTGTCAGAGGACACAAAGAAGCACAAATTTTCACTACAGCACTCAAGTACCGCGTGGCATGGAGATGACAGTCAGCAGTAGCGTTCATGCTGTGACAGAGGGGCTCAGAATAGCACTCCTGTTTCCAGTGATACCGGGCCAGGGGCACGTCCTTGCCCATCTGTAATGCCTTTAAAGCACCTTCTTCCACACCAGATGAACTCAGTCACAGATATTCAGGAGTGCAAAAAGACAAAAACGTCATTATTTGTGATTATCTGTGGCTTTCAGTTACCCTGTGGGGCAAGAGAGGACTCAGACCAAATGCTATGCAGTTTGGACGGGGCCAGCCAGAGGAGAAAGTGATGAAGGTGGGAGCCTCCCTGTGGTACTGGGGCTGGGACTGCTTGCTGGGGCAGACGCCTTCAGCTGGCTAAATAGCCAAAGGTCAGAGATGTCATTCTAGGCCCTGAAAATCAGTGATGATCTGCACTGAATGAAAAGTAATGACACAAAACCTGCATGGGTTTTCACTGGGTTGCATTGATGGTAGCAATCTCTCCTTATCTTTTCAGAGCTGTGTGGTCAGATTTATTTTACTTACCATGTTTTCCTTCGGTCTCATATTTAAATCTTCATTACTACTGTGTTGTCAGGGCTTGCATTCATCAATCAGCTCAGTTAAAATGAAAACCAAACCATTACATCTAAACCCAGGCATGCCTCTGCAGAGTTATGCAGCTTATTATTCCCTTCTCTTTTCCCCCAGCAGTACTATTTGCAGAACTTCCTTCATGTATCTCCATTTCCATGCTCGTGGGCAAGATGCAGGGTACAAAAGGTTTCTGCAGAACTGTGTTTTGTATAAAACTGACTTTCCACAGAGACTGTGTTTCTCTCTTCCTTCTTTGGGCTTCTTTTTTTTTTTAGTTTGTATTAACCGTTGTTATCAAGACAGCTTTGAAAACATGAGTTGAATACAAGTAGATACTGTTCTTCTTACTGTCACTCTGTAACACACAAATGATTTGTAGAAGGCTAAGGTTCTCAGTAGATATGAATAGTAGATGAGTAGATGGTCTCAGTAGATAGTTATCATGGAAAATTAGTGTCACCTCACTTTTAAATATACTTATCTTCTTAGAGGGCAATTAAACTCATGTTTTATGTGGCAATAGTATTTATTAAAACACCAATAATTTTTTCAGCAAATAAACATGACTATCCTGATCTGCAAAATGTCTCCAACTTCATCTGCATATCTGCCTCAAAAGAATTTCCTAGAAAACATGTTTATAGTATTAGTGATTAGTGTATATATATATAAATGAAAAACTGCCTTTTTAATTTATTTTTTTTTCAGAAACAAAGTTGTCCAAGAATGCAATCACAGCAATCAGTGAATACCAAGATCTTGCCACATAAGTCATGCATAATTCCTTGAAGTGCAGGAGGCTTTGTCTGAAGATTTCTATTGCTGAAGGTAATGTCTTTGACCTTTGACCAGTGCTGGTGGGATCCCTCAGAAGTCTCCTAACGTTCTGAACTTTGAAATTCATTACATCCCATTTTTAACATGGCCTGACACACAGGCAACACACCACCTTCGAAGAACAGTGATCTGTTTGGTTTTTTACAATTTTTTTTGATGCAAAGCTTAGCAAGCACTCCAAGAAAGCTTGACCTCCACACTGAATACATGGGCTTCTTCAAAGCTTCACACATTGAGGAAGTCAGTTAACCAACAATACAAACTGCAAAGCTGCAGCCATGTGCATTGGGATGTCACTCAAGTTCAGGCCAATGTGAATACTGGTGACAGGGGAGAGAGAAAGCAAGTTTGCCATGTATTCTGTTAGTTGGCAATGCTTGATTTTGAAGGATAAACATCACCCAGCAAACTCTGATCTTAAAAGCTCAATCGGTTCTATTGCTTTTGGTTCTCCTTGGGAGGGGGATGACTGGGAACAAGGGAGAGCAAAGTCTGTTCCCATGCACCAGCGTGGGGGGTATATGTTACTAGTTGGCACTAGAAAATACCCATGAGCCAGCTTCAAGCTGTTGGACAGAGATAACCAGATGCTTAAGAGATGCCCAGCTCATGCTGTAGCCTTGCCTCCAGCACCGGAGAGGCAATAACTTTGCTGGAGCCACTTGGCTCTGCAAACCCAAACCCAAGCTTAAACACAGCTACTGGAGGCAGAAAGAAGAGAAGCAGAGGACTTCTGGACCACAGAGCCAGAGCTCTGCTCTTTGGCACTGGGAAGGTTGTCCTGAAGGGACTACTAGCTAAAACAAGTTTTGCCCAGCAACCTGGGCTCTGTTCAGATGCTCATGTCCATGAATGACATGCTATTCAGCACAGAGGCACTTGGCAAGAAAATATCCTTCTGTGAAATAACCAAAAGTTACTACAAGGCTTAAAATCCCTTCTTCACCACATTCAAATAAATGTTAAGGGCTGGCTGAGTGACCTGAACAGCCCTCTCATCTAGCAGTTTATTTGCATGTGACCTTCATGACTGTTTTTTGCTTTACCTTGTGACAAACAAAAGACTGTCACAGGATGAATCAGACTTTGGACCTGGACAGGTTGAGGATGAGGACAATACTTCTACAGTTGATTCCAGGCCAGAGCTGCACTTTTGAATGACCAACTGTGTCTGTGTGTCTCTGTGCAAGGACTTACATGCCAGACCAAAGCAACTCACCATCTAAAGTAAATGATCATGGCCACTGAGTTGTACATTGCGTTTATCCTGTGCTGAGACACATGACAGGCTGGCATTGTCCCTAAATTTGGGACTGAATGACATGTCACATGCCAGTGAAACAAATTAAAGCTTTCATCAAGGTCATATGACCTATGTTTTTGTCTCAGGCCCTGGAATGGTCTGCCCAGGGAGATGGTAGAGTCACCATCCCTGGCAGTGTTCAAGAAGCAGCTGAACGAGGTGCTAGGAGACATGATTTAGTAGCTTAGTGGGTAGTATTGGTGATAGGACAGTTGGACTAGACGATCTCGTAGGTCCTTTCCAACCTTGTGTTTCTATGATTCTGTTACAGTTAATCTGGCTTCAAATCAGTTTATGAAGGAACTGAATATTCATGAAGGTATTAAACTGCACTTCCTGTTTCAAGGGAAGAGATACACCAGGGAACCCCTGAAGTTTTTATATGCCTCTAGCAAATATGACTTTCTGCAATATTTGTAATTGAAAAGCAGTACTTAAGACTGACAGAAGGTCAGTTTGAGCACCTTCTTCTCAACTATGTGTCTCCTTGCACCATCGCTGAGGAGGCCAGAATCATCTCAGTGTCTTAAGATGACAGTGCACCACCAAGAATCAAAATAGCAGGGGTACTGTGGTGTCCATCCCACCTCAAAACAGAGAGAAACCAGTATCCATAACCCAAGGAGCAACCATCATCAGTGAACAGATGAGGTATATGTACTGCTTGTACCAGAAAGCACATCCTGCAGTTTTGCAGATGCCAGGGCATGGTCCCTCTGTTGTGTACATTGAAGCGGGCAGGGGTACTCTCTAAACAGCAGAACCATGGATCTCCACCAGTATGACCACTCCTGTAGAGCCAAAGCACATGCCACATCAGCTGTGCCAATGGAGACACCACACCTTTCCTCCGAGACGCGGCACCAGGTATGTCAGACTCGGAGGGAATGAGACATATTAATTAGAGACCAGCTGGTGGCCAACAAATATTGCTTTTACACACCCTGACAAGCTAAGAGAGCGCGTGGATGGGGAGCAGCTACAATAACTTTAACTCGCGTCAGTTGAGAGCAGGAAATGTGGCAGCCTGGAGCAAAACCAACCAGTGCCTTCCTCCTTGGCAAGAGCAGGGCTGAGGTGGCCCTCCCGGGCCGGCTCACCCACTCCAGGCAGTGGGACTGGGTTCCACTGGCTTCACTGGTATGGTGTTGAAGGACGCCAGACACCCGGTGTGGTGCCAGGGGAGGACAGAAGCACCGCTGACAAGAAGCTTCCTCCTTATGCAACCGGCCAAAACAAACTCCTCTGCTGGGTAAGCACTGGGCTGTTTGGCTGCTGCCCGGCCCTGATAAATCACAAAACTGCTGATCTCTCACCCGTTTCTAGCGGCTGCAGCACGCCCGCCCCGCCCCGGCACGGCTGCCAACACCGGGAGGGGAGGGACGGATGGGCCGGACACACACGCTCCTCCTCCCTTGGGGTTGACAGCTGCCCCCAGGCCGCCGAGGTGGCCCTGTTCCCTCTGCCAGCCCAGACACTCCCCCCCCAACCTCTGCGCC
>VZTM01028827.1:167014-180228 GCA_013400555.1 Jacana jacana
TTATATTAATATATATTAAATATATATTAAAATAATATATTAATATATATTAAAACAATATATTAAAAGCAAGATCTGAATTAGCTTGCTGAGCATCATTTAGCAGCTGGCTACATAACAAGATAGTCTTTGGGCTTTTTAATTGACTTTTCTTTAGTTCTTTTTTCTACAGCTATTCATGTTCTGTTGACTGGTCGCTTTACAGCTACTTTTTTTTTTATACTTCTGTTAAAAAGAACTCCAATTTTTTTTCCCATAGTGGGTGTTTACAGCTTATTGTTATAGGATTAGCTGCTGTTCCTTGTGTGAATACGTGCTGTAGCGTTATCTATAGAGACAACACTGATTTGGACAGTTTCTGAACTCAGAGCTTTCCAGTGTTGTAAAAATTAGTTAATCCTTATATCAGTGAGTTGGTATAATTTTTAATGTGGTGTTTCACATTTGTATTATTATTGTTACTGTTGTTATTATTAACATTGTACATTGGCACCTCAGAGCAAATTCTGACCTGTTTACTTGCACAATGTGCAAGTCAGTGAATTTTTTCTTGGAACCCTCTCAGTAGGATTATTTGGGAGGAAAAATTATCTCCTGTGAGTAGGGAGCATGGGGTGTGTTCCTCAGTCAAAGCCTGTTTTACTACTGACTTCTGAGGGAATAAAATAACTCCAGTGTCCTTTTTGCCATGCCCTGTACTGAAGGAGATATTTTACAGTATAAGCACCAGCTCTTGTATGTGCGTGCTCAGAAGAATTGATCTCTTGTCTCCACTGAAACTTCTCTGTCAAGAGTACTAGTAAGACTGTATCTTAAGAACTAAGTTCCTGCTTAAAGTATAACAAGGGACGTGTGAGGAATATTGAAGGTAAAATTACAAATGTGGGAATCTTTGAATGTGCAATTCCTTTGTATTAGTGCTTCCTGGAATACAACACATTCTTATAAAAACACAGTACTGTACTGTATTTTAATACAGCATAATATATTATAGAGTCATATAATCTGTTTGGGGTTTAACCACACTCAGCAGCTAGGACCACACAGCTGCTCACACAGTTCTCTGCCTTCCCCCAAGAAGGGTAGGGAGAAGAGGGAGAAAAGAAGGGGAAAGGGAAAAAAACCTCGTGGGTTGAGATAAAGACAGTTTAGTAGACCTGTAACATGAAAGGAAAATAGCAATATCAGTAAGAATGACACAAGTCACTCTCACCACCTGGTGAATTGTAGCTTCCCAAGCAGCGACCACAAGTACCCACGCCCTGAATTAACTCCATTTAAATACCAAGCATGACATCTATGGTACAGAATATTCCATTGACCACTCCATCATTCTGTCTGTGCTCCTTCTCAGCTTCCATGGGAAGCTGAAAAGAGTCCACGGAAAAACATCGACATCATCTGGCAACAACAAAACCAATATGCATTGTTGGCATTCCTTTCATACCAAATATGAAACACAGTGGCCATCAGAAAGAAAATTAACTCTGTCCCAGCTGAAACCAGGCCAAATTGTATAAAGTATATATATTAAGTCTCATAACAATTAAATTTATAATATAGAAACTTGTACTGTGCTGTATGTTATACTGCATGGTAATCATTATGTAAGTGCATTATTATCATTATTATTATCATCATCATCGTTGTCATCATCATTATTATTTTACAATGTATAGTATTATATATATTAATATAGTATTTACAAAATATTTACAAATGTTTCTGTTTTCTTTGCAGGAAGTTCAAGAAAAAGCCTCTGTTTTTAATATGCAGTTGGACTTAACTGGTGCAGTTCCCAGCCTTGTAGTTGCTTTTGTCATTGTAGCTAATGGAGATCGCCAGGGACGCAAAAGGTCTTTAGTTTTACCATCAATGGGAGCTTTGATTGCTGATATTTGCCTCACTGTAATATCACATTTTTCCTTGTCACTCTCTATCCTCTATGCGGTTGCATTTATTACTGGACTGTTTGGGAGCATGGCAACTTTCCTTGGAGGAGGCTTTGCTTTTATAGCAGACGTGTGTCACGATGAGAAGCAGAAGACGACACGAATAGCTGTGGTGGATTTGATTTTTGGAGTTGTATCTGGACTGGCAGGACTGTCATCTGGCTACTTTCTAAGAGGAATAGGCTTTACATGGACATTTGTGACAGCATCTCTGCTTCATGTTGTTAATATTATATATATTATCTTTTTTCTGGAAGATACAGTAGGCATATCTGAATTGCAGCACCAGGCATCAGCATCTTGTAAAGAACTTCTGAGAGAGACATTTTCTGGGGTGTACATGCTTTTTAAAACTGCCCCTTACAAAAAGAGAATTTTAATCATTGTGTTACTTTTTACATTTATGGCTTATTTGTTTACTATGGTTGGTGGGAGTTCACTTTTTACTCTGTATGAACTGGACGAGCCACTTTGCTGGAATGAAGTATACATTGGGTATGGAGCAGCTGCCTTCACTTCTGTCTCTCTGACAAGTTTTTTAGGAGTTTACTTATTTTCTAAATGTCTCAAAGACATTTATATTGTCTTTATTGGTATATTTTCTTACATTGGAGGAATGGTCATGGCTGCCTTTGCCAAAACTACCCTGCTCATGTTTTTAGGTGAGTTCAGAATTAGTCATTCCATGGTCAACAATATATATTAAAATACTGCTATGTTATCTGTAAGTGAGTGCAGCTGGTAGATATTTGACCTACTGTCTTAAAAGGGTCATAGAGAGGTAAAATATACAAGGTTGGGTCAGGCTGATTTAGAATTTAATTAAAAGATAAGGTGTGTGGAGAGAGAATAGAATTATTTGTGTATGATTTGATTTTAGTGCCATACAGATAGATTTGATTTATTAATTTCTCTGTGTTTGTATAGCTGTGTTGCAGTGCATTCCCAGTTTGACTTTTTTATTGCCTGTTGCTATTTGGGGAAATGAGCACTTAAAAGTATATGGCTAATTAATGTGCAATGCATTTGTAAAATCCTGGCTTTTTATTACTTCAGTGTCTCATAACTGATTTATTGCCTTACAGTGAGAGTGCCCTCTTTGCTCTGCTTTATGCCTATTCCTGTTCTCCGATCCATGCTGTCAAAAGTGGTTCTTGCTGGTGAACAGGGTGAGTAGAATTAATTTTCAAACAATACAACAATGTGGTATTATTATACCATAATGCACCAAGATTACCTTTAAACAAGCAGATGTGTATTGGTATTGTAAGACTGCTTTTCTTTCAAGTTCCATACAATATGACCCTATTTCATATTATTAATGGCTTTTGAGTCTGCATTTAATATAAACAACATGGTGTTTAAAAACTACTGCAAGTTTCAGGCTTCAAAGGAGATATTGCTCTAAAAATAAAGACTGTGGGGAACTTGAAGCAAAGGAGTGCTCCAGATTTGTACAGCTGGGATTTTACAAGTGCTTCTACATTCCCAAGATTTTGACATGCAGAGAAAGATACATTTCTTTTAGTCATTCAGTGTTACACTTAATAATTTAGAAAGGTAAGCAATAGGTGGTCAACCTTCAAAGCACTTGAAAGCCATTAGACTTGGATCCTGAGCTATGTATGTACCACAGGGTGCCTATGGCTACTCAAACGTGTCCCAAAAGATGCAATGTACTTCTTCTCTAAGTTCTTTCCTTATGGAACAGAGGAAAAAGAGTGTCAGACCTCAAAATGTGGCTCTAATATCCCATATTTTGCTTTTGGGGAGCATATACCTTCTAGAAGCATTCTCCTGAGTTGTTTGGTTTTATTTTTTTAAAAGACCTATCTTTATGCACTAAAACAAAGATCTCTTTGTACTTAACTATGCTAAGGTACACCCCTGTTTTTGCAGTTTCTTGGCATTCTCCAGGGTTTTGGCTACTTGAGTAGCTTGATGCAGGAATCAGGTTGCCCGTTGTCATCCTTTTCTGCTTACCTGTTGTGATTTTGTTTATGGTCCTGCGAATAGGAACGCCGCTTGGGAAAACATGTTCAGCAAGACCCTGACGGGGCAGACTGCCAGCCCAATGGGCACTGCAGGGCAAAAAGGTTGCTTCTTTCCTTTTAAAAATGAGAAGGAGATGGTTACATGCTGAACGAGCCATCTTTGGTGGATCAGAGCCTTTTCGGCACACAAGGGGGAAGATTAGAGAAAGAAGGAAAAATGGAAGAGTGAGAATTGAGAGGAAGGGGCAAAGGAGAGAGGGGTGCAGAGCATGGTTAGTGAGGATGTACAGTCTGAACTTCATGGGAGAGGCAGATTCAAGAAAGTAGGAATGGTGATAGAATAGTAGCACAAAAAAAAATAGTTTCCATGAGCAAAATGTTGTGGGGTTTTTTAGTTTAAAAAATAATTCCCCCCCAGAAGACACTTTCATAGCAAAGATGTGCAGTACTCTGATGCTTTTTACTTGCCTATTTGCTAAAATACTGTAGACAGGTCTTTCAAAAAAAGTTTAAAAACTTAATTACTTTGAAGGGGTTTTGCTTTTATTTTGTTCTGTTTGTAATCCCTCCATTTGTTTTTGGCAGGTGCTGTGTTTGCTTGTATTGCCTGTTTAGAAGTCGTGACCGGCACTATGGCACTTTCAGTTTTTAACATTATCTATGCAGCTACTGTTGCATGGTTTTCAGGCTTTAGCTTCCTCTTATCAGCAGGCCTTTGTCTCATTCCACTGGCTGTCCTGTGGTAAGTACGGCTCCGGAGGATGCTTCTGACTCCTTTTACCGGTAATTTCTGTTTTGACACGAGCTGAAGTGGAATGGTTTAGTGCAGTGGTTCTCAAACCACTCAGTATTTTCTAATGTGCTGAGCTTATTTCGTGGTTAGCCTTCCCTCCAGCTTCCACCCAGTCCAGGAACTGGTTATATCTAGCAAGCCTGTAGAAGTTACAGTGTGATGCCAGGAGTGGGGCAGAGCTGAAATGAGGGGATATGGCAGTTTCTTCCCTGGGAGAAATGTATATGAGAGAGGGAGCTCAGGCTATAGGGCTGGGGGAGTGTGCATGTGCTTTCTCTCAGTGAGGCTTGTGACCAGTCTTAGAGCAGGTGAGAGGCTCTGCAGCTGCAGGTCGCTGTAGCTTCCTGATACTTTTCTCTTCAACCCATACTCCCCTACACCTGGCTGGAGTTTTTTCATCACCAGCCCTGTCTGGCCCTGATCCAGCTGCCTCCCCTCAGCTCCATGCTGTGAACTTGTTGCCTCTTTCCCCCAAGTCTACCCTGAGTGTACTTCTAGTGGAATACACCATACCCTTGACTGCCTGGGTGTGCCTTCCCTTGGTTAGAGATATTTACATGGTCTTTCTTACAGGAAAGCCTTTCACAAAGAACAAAAGTAACAGGTCACATGAAAAGCATGAGCCTGATTTTGCATTCCTGAGCTTTTCTAGATGCTAATGAGGGTTATAAACATGACCAATCACTCGGTGACTTTAATGGAAGCTGTCTGTCCCAGTCCTTGGTCATGGGTAGCTTGTGACTCAGTGCCATTAAAATCTGTAAAACATCTGCACTAACTTTAAGCCCTATATGAATAAGCCTTTAGACGTGTTTAAAAAACGTGTCTCTATAGTGTTTGCACCCAATCATAGCTAGTGACCATCTTATAATACCGACACTGAAAGGTCATTATTCATAAGTTGCACAAAAGCAAAGTTCACTTTACGTTATTTCCAATATAAAATATGTCTTTTGAGGATGCTGGAACACAGATGTAAATGACAGAGGATCCAAGGGATCATTTTTCTTTAGACAGATTAATATTCATGGGGAATAAAGCTGTTTTTTCTTAAGAGGGTGGTACTCTTGCTGGAGACTTCTATCTTTTTACCTAGTGCTTAGACTCAGTCACCTTTTATCTCTACATCAGCTGCACTTTAAGTTTTAAATAGGCAGTGATAAAGCTGTAGATTTACAACATTTCACATAATTTCATGTCTGTGCCTGCCTGACCACAGTGTTTTACACAGTCTGTTCAAAGAAGCTGCACTAGTGGTAACTTAAGATGAAGGTAGTGATGGGTCTCAGCTCTGAGGGAACTGAAGCAAAGGGGTCTTGTGTGTGTGTGTAGAATATGTTTTCAGTAAAGTAATAAAAAAAAAAAACAAACAACCTGAGGAATTCAGTTATATTAGCAAAGGCCCAGTAAATTCTTATTTTATTAAATACTTATTTGTTTCAGTGCTGTAGAGAGAGTTTCTGTTAAGAAAGCACTCTCTTCTGTGCAAAAGGTAACAGATACTTGCTTTTAATTAGTCCATCCTGGAATTAGTCCATCCTGCAATCAGGACTGTAGCCTTGAATTAGTCCATCCTGCAATTACAGGCTGTGCCAGTCTGTAATAAATCAGGCACAGTGACTTAGTACTTATCAAAGACAGTGGTAACGATATTGTCTAACCTGTAACAGAGGGTCATTACCATCACTGCTTTTGTTTACTAAGAGATGTCAACAGCTCTGTGCCACAGAAGATGGCTGTAACAGAGCTATTGCCTGCCTGTGTTGCTGCTGAATCAGCGTGTTATACTTAACGATCTCAGCGAAAGGCCTCTCTCCTATCTGTGTTTTAACAGCTGGCTTCTGTGCACAAGCTGGAACGGGGAGGACTTGGCTGTGCTCGTACCTGAAGTATCCAGCATTGAGAGCGTGGAGAGTTGAACAAAGGATTCATCTGCTTGGGTTTTCTCATCTGACCTGCGTGCAGTAGCAAGAGCCCATTATGTCATACAGAGACCCTAGAGATAACACTGCAGTTGCAGACGCAAGCTCCAAGTGGCCCTGCAGCAATAAGCACTAAACGGGTAGCACTCTTTATCCAGTCACTTTTTAGCACTTGAATAAAGCTAGCTCTTGGACTTAACTATGCAAATAGGCTGGCAATGGAGATTTTTAACATTGCTTCCAGCATGAAGGAAAAAATAAAGTAGGATGGTACTCTTTTTCCACTGATCTTTTCTCAAGTTTGAGAATGTCAGCTGTGGATTGTAATACACCCTGTATCATTCTATGTGAGGGACAGAGATAATGCGTGTCAACTCAGAGGGTGCTGGCAATTCTGCTGAAGCCAGTAGAGCTCTTGCCAGCTGAGGATGCGGTCCACTGTGTACATCTTAGAAGGCTTGTCCTCATGGTGAAGCCCCCAAACCTGTCTAAAATTACTAAACTAAAAGGTACTTTTTTTCGGGGAGCAGCCAGACTGGAGGCAGTCCTTGCCCATGCTGTAGGCAGACTGACTGCTCTGCAGATAGCAGAGAGTCTTTGTACAAGTTTAATGTATGAGGTGTGGACCTTGCCTGTGACTTAGTTCTTAAAATGGATTTTCACACAGAACTGCCATACTTAGAACATTTCCAGCTTGCAGAGTGTGAAGTTAGGCCCATGCCTACATTTTGCAGAGGCCATATTGCACATTTATTTTTAGCATTTTCCATATTTTAGGGACTGCTAACAGACATCTCTATTTTTTGTCCCATAGATATTTTTTGTTTTCTAGTTGTTGGCTGTACTTAACTTCAATGCTTCTTCTAGTGAAAGGCTGTAATAGCTCTTTTTCCTCCACTGGATCTTTGATTATTTTTTTAACAACCCTGAAATGAGATGACCAAACCTGAATCATGCATCTAATCATCTTGCAACAAATGCAGCATAATTTAAGAGCACTTGAACAGGATTTCTCATCTTCAAAGCCCTTACAAATGCTATTAAGAACCTCCTTTAATAGTAGATATTATTGTCCCTGTTGCAGTGAGAGAGGAATCAACAGCAAGAACAAGAGATTTGTCCAGGGCCACTGGGTGAGACTGCCAAACCTAGAAATCAGTTTCTGTGTTGACTCTTCATCTTCTTGCTTGAGATCTTTGAGTAGAAATTGTCCATAGTATTATCTTCTGGAGTGCACAGCAGAGCAGTCACGTAAATACAACACCATGTCAAGGACCACTCTCTTGTGGTGGTTTTTTTTCTAAGACAGTTGGATCACTAATACTCTTCTGATCCCTGAAGTTATGGGTAGAGTGTATGTGACTCTCCTGTGATTAGGTAGAGGAATCAAAAATAACATAAAGTGATTGAGTCACAGAAGGAAAACTCTAGGAAATCAACTATGATGTGGGTCCTGACTTCACACACACACAGCACAGGATAAAAAAAGAAGACAGACATAGAATTATAAACTTAGGGGATGAGGTATTAGAAAGCAGCCCTGAGGAAAGGGATTTGGGGGTGCTGATGGACGAGAAGCTAGACATGAGCAGGCAGTGTGCACTTGCAGCCCAGAAGGCCAGTCACATCCTCGGCTGCATCAAAAGGTGCTTTGCCAGCAGGTCTAGAGAGGTGATTCTTACACTTTGCTCCACTCTGGTGAGACCTCACCTGGAGCACTGTGTGCAGGTCTGGAGCCCTCAGTATAGGAAGGACATGGACCTGATGGAGAGGATCCAGAGGATGGCCAGAAGAGGGGGGTTGAAGCACCTTTGCTACGAGGACAAGGACCTTTGCTTCCTTTGCTGAGGGAGCTGGGGTTGTTCAGCCTGGAGAAGAGGAGGCTCCGGGGACACCTAAGAGCAGCCTTCCAGTACCTGAAGGGGGCCTACAGGAAGGCTGGGGGGCGTCTGTTTACAAAGGCCTGCAGTGACAGGATGAGGGGCAATGGCTTAAAGCTGGAGAAAAGCAGATTTAGATTGGATGTTAGGAATAGGTTCTTTACCATGAGCGTGGTGGGCCACTGAACAGGTTGCCCTGGGAGGTAGTTGAAGCCCCTTCCCTGGAGCTATTCAAGGTGAGGCTTGACAAGGCCCTGGTCTAGTTGGGGGTGTCCCTGCTGACTGTGGGGAGGTCGGACTAGATGACCCTAGAGGTCCCTTCCGGCCTGGACCATTCTATGATATGCTGTACAATCAGCAATCTGCTTACAGTCATTAATATCCATCACAGGAACAGAGTGGCCTTCAGAGCTTCTCAGCTATACTCCACCCAAAAAACTAGTACCACATCATGATACTATTGCAGGTTCTTTTTGTTTGAACAGCAGCATTGTTTCCAAGCTATGTATCCTGATCACCTGAGAAGTTCTGAAGAGGGTTCAAATAAGGTAAAGGAGAGTTTATACTATCCAGGAGCCTGTTGCTGGTGAAAACAGAGCATTTATTCAGGACTTGGGGGAGTGCATATTTACATAGCTAATAATGATAGCCAGCTCTTAGACTCCTAAACTACCAACACTGATGTTGTCCATTGAAATTCATTAGGTTTTCCTAGCTAGTTTAGACACCAGCCAGCAAATCAAAGTTTAATTCTCCTCCCTTGAGGTGCCCAAGTTGCTGCCAACTTGTCAGAGAAGCAAGCCAAGTTTTACAATAATCAGTGGGTCCAAAACACAATGAGGACTTGTAGAGAGATTAAATAGAACTGATGCAAAGGATTTTGGCACAAAGGTTCTGTTGTCTTTCTCGCCTCCTCGTTACATTGTTACGTAAGGCTTTATAAAATTAACTGTTTCACACAAAACTGCCTGCAAAAAAAAGGAAAGCAAATTCAGGAGGGGGTGTGTGTGTGTACCTTCACTTCCTTTCCCGTGCACACCTCTGCTAGCACTCAGGAGATAATAACAAAGGAAGCGCGTTCCACACTGACATTACATCTACCCAAACGAGAACACACGCTTGGGAACTGGCTTTGTTACGGATCGATTTTGCTGTACAAAGTATTTTCTGTTTGCAAAATATTTCTGGTAGAGGCAGCGCTTAGAACTGACTGGAAGTTCAAGTCAAAACACACGAAGGATATGAACTGTGGCTTCAAAGCGCAAAGCACAGTTGCAAGATGAGGAAATCAGGTACTAATGTGCTTCAGATTATTAAATCAAAATCTTCTACATGTATAATAGTTGCTGTATTTGTACATAAAATGCAAATTATTTTGACAAATTAAT
Source organism: Jacana jacana (assembly GCA_013400555.1). Taxonomy (NCBI): domain Eukaryota; kingdom Metazoa; phylum Chordata; class Aves; order Charadriiformes; family Jacanidae; genus Jacana; species Jacana jacana. Next base: position 176,944 of record VZTM01028827.1, read on the forward strand.
AATGAAATTTTTTAAAAAACCTCTTATGTTGCATGTGTAGTTCTTGCTTTGTTTTTTGACAGATGGCCAATGGGATGACTGGTGGAGGAATGTTTATGTAAACAGAAGCATCAGCATCTATTTTTTGCCATCAGAATAAACAAACAGCAGTGCAGGAAGATGTGCTTTTCCCTCCCTCCTGCACTTGGGCAGAAGAAAGGGTGCTGCCTAGAGCATCATCACCAAGAAGAGGCAGGGAACTGCAGAAGACACGAAAGGGGGTTGTGTTGTATCTGTGAGACCTGTAGGTCTGCAAGCACCCTCCTTCTCTTGCCCAGGTTGGGTCCCACACGAGCCCAAGGCCGGGTCTGCCCCAGCTCAAATTGTCATCACACCTGGCCTGTCACACCCTCAGGGTTTCTACTTGCAGTTCCTGCTTTACAAAATGAGAAACGCCTGTAGGAACAAGGAGAAGGGGCTGGGACAGGAAGCCCAGTCCTCGGCTCACCCTGCTGCAACACTGCACAAGTGCAACCCTATCCTTTTTATTTCAAAAGCTCTGTGCCTCAGCCCCGTTTGACACCCGTTACATTATAAACAGCATAAATTCTCACACAGGCCTCTTATACACACCATTTGCCTTCCAGCCTGGCTAACCCCTGAAATCAGCTCCTTGCAGACATCAACAGTGAAACATCCTTCCTCTGAATATGGCTTGATCTCACCCAAGATTATAATAAGTATACTTACCTTTCAACAAAAGCACCTAGAAATCACATCCAGCCTCCTCATCTGCATCAGCTCTTCACTGCACTCAGAGAAACTCTACTGAATTATTTATCTTAATGTAGTTTTGTTCTGACAGAGTAATGTCCATCCTTCAACCAATGCCAGGAAAAAACAGCTAGCTGGATACACTGTGGCAGGAATATATAGGGTACCAGTAACTTTGTACAACAATAGGATGTCTCCCTGTTTTCCAAACAGAGCTGGTAGGAAGTTAGACCTGAGAATCCTCCTAAAAAAAAAAAATCCATGCCCATAGCCTTCTTTGTCCCAGACCTGGCAAAGTAGTCCCTCAGCCCTTCTGGCCTGAGCCTAGAGCAACACAAAGCCTACTCAACCCCAAGCTTGTTTTATAACAGCAAATAGGTTACTTTTGGTTTATATAAAACTGCCAAAAAAAAACCCTTGTCAATTATAAATTAGCTGCCAATTCTGGTATTTAATGAAGCATATCAGCTCACAGAAAGGCCAGGACAGCTATGAAAAACACTGAGTAGGTCTACACTTAACACGTGCAATTTATTTGTCCTATATTTAAGGCAAAATATACAAATTAAATAGCTTGTATTTCATAGCACAAGCCTCGATTCTCTGCAGCTCTTAAGAATTTTAGAAGCTTCACTTCTTAAACGAAACCAGTTTACATATAAAACCACCAGTCAAGTATCTCAGACTGTGTCACCTCAATGTTTTTCATTTGCTGCAATGTTTTGCTGCAGATGCACATAAAAGCACCATGAAATTCACAGGACAGAAACCAGAGGCTTTCGCCCACAGGGGTAGGGAGCTTGTGGCAGATTTAAGCACAAGGGAGATGTTTGAGACTGTGAAAAAGAGGTTTACAGCAACATTTTTGCTAAAATTATCTACAACAGAAGACAGCGTGCACTCGGGAGTTTAACCAAGTCATTAAAGGATTTACACCAGAAACATGCACATGTATGAAGTCAGAAAATAGTCATTCCAACCCTGAATGTGATAACCCCTCCACATACACACAAGCACCCAAAAAACCTTAGAGCGGCCTGCTCCTTTTAAAGGCCTATTTACCTACAGGTCTCTCATTCTCCCTTAACCCACAGAAAATTATTTCAGTATTTGTCATCTAGTACCACTGTATCTTCCTGTTCTCACTGCAGCAGCTTTATTTGGTACTGGGCACTGCATTGTTGCTTAAGCACTGAATACTAAAATGCCTAGATCTAGGACTGGATTTTGTTTATGGATTTTAAAACACATCTTTAAACTCCAAATGGTACTTGCTTCTACTTTCAGAAACCAGGTTATCACCTCAGGGACACAGCTGAAAAAATCCAGACCTCTAACTCCTTTCTTACAAGGATTCTTCCAGTTCTACAGAGGAGCTTAATGACTCTCTCATGAACAGCTGTCAACAGGGGGTGATAAGACGTACGGAGCAGGATTCCGTTAGCAGTGCAGAAGTTAAAGATCTTTAAAAAACAGGGCAAGAAAAATGTCTTGTGGATAAGAGATTCTTGATTTACAATTAAATATATTTTGGAACACAACAGTTTTTATAGCAAACTTTTATTCAATAGTTTAAAAAGTGTATGGAAGTTTTTGTGAACAAAGAGTTACTTGAAGGAAAATACTTTCTTTTCCCCCTTAAAAAGTTCTTCTGCAAGAACATCCATTAACTGTATTTACCTACAGTAATCAGTTTTAAAATGCATGGGTATATTTGGATTTCGTGTATACATATATAGTATTCCATAGTTAAGAAGCTATTATCCTGAGCAGTGCATGAAGAGACCTTATTTAAACTACTTAATTACAGGACATTTATGTAATTGACAACAAGCACAGAACAATTTATAAGACTTTAAACATTTAATATGCCTTTTCATCAAGGAAGGCAAATGATAACTGCAGGACTGCTTAACACTGCGAGTGTCAATTTAGTATCATGCATTTAGATCTGCACTACGAAGACATGCACAAAACATTTTTGTTGAGTACATTTTGTTACAATAAACCAAGCTTGTGTTCCATCATCATGTGTGGTTCTCCCATAACCTCACTCTGTGATGGATCTGGAAAAAAAAAAAAGTTGACAGCATGAGGCCTTTACTCAGCTACAAAGACCAATAACAACTATGAACATTGTATTTTTATACACCACCCCCCCCAATGCTTAGGGCAACAGTTACTCAACTGACTTTTAACAGTGTTGCACAATGCAGGTCTGTAACTCTTCAGTCTCTATCCAAAGCAATGATCAAATAACAAATGTCCTTATAGTGGAACAGTGTTTCATGAAGAGTGTGTATGTGGGGGTCCTTAAGTGAAAAGTGGGAGTGTTGATCTGCATGAGGGCAGGGAAGCTCTGCAGCGGGACTTGGATGGATTGGAACCATGGGCCAATGTTAATGGCATGGGCTTCAACAAGGCCAAGTGCCAGGTCCTGCTCTTGGGCCACAACAACCCCATGAATTGCTACAGGCTTGGGGAAGTGTGGCTGGAGAGCTGCCTGGCAGAAAAGGACCTGGGGGTGCTGGT
>VZTM01028827.1:183819-209605 GCA_013400555.1 Jacana jacana
CATGTAACACCACCAAGTGGTGTAGTGTTGCACTACTTTACATTACTACAATGTAGTCAACACGAATTGGAAGCAAGGTCTGGCTTCAAGTAAGAACACAAACTTGAAAGCCACAATTGATGTTACTGTTAGCCGTCAAAGACCCAACTTGAAAACACTTGAAATACGTTTCTGATCAAGCAGAAAGACAGAGTACCACATATATTCCATATGACTCCAAAAAGCAAAAGAAAGCTCATAATTTTACCAACTGCTCTAAAATTGATCAGAAAGATTGAAGAAAATCTATGTAGTAGAGGCTTTTAATGAAAAAAGTGCTGGCTCACAAATACTGATGTTCACTACAGTAACTTATGCTTCATGTTAAACTTAAACAATCCAGTCTCAAAAATAGCTTTTACAGTAGTGAGTACGTGCCTGTAACGTTGATACAATACAACATCATAAAGTAACACAAAAACTACAAATGTCTTATTTTAAAACCTGTATTTAATCACCATGACAAAAGCTACCAGTATGAGAATATCATCCTGCTTCTGAGAAGGGATCTCAAAAACCAACAGGAAATTAGAAGTCAGAGGCATAACATGTGTTTTCTCATAATAGCCCATACTGAATGCTCTTCAAAAAGTTAGGAGAAACCATGCTTATGTGTGTTTCATCCCAGACTTACAACTCTGGTCACATTATTTTTCCAGTTCTTTAATTTTATAAATGTAGGGGCCCTTATCTGGTGCCAGAAAGATTTGTTTTTCACTAGTGCAACCTGAATAACCTACCATTTACGGCAGTAAAAACAACCGTCACCATCTCAGGCTAAGGCAAGTCTTCTCCCATTCAAATGTACATGAAAATAATTCCTAGATAGTTTTTCTGTAAGTTTGTGACCAATTTAACCAAAGAATATGTGGGAAAAAACAATCTGAAAGTTTCAAATGCTTCTCAGGGGATCACATTGTCCATTTTAATTATTTTTGTGCATTTTCTATTTCTCTAGCACATAATGTCTTAATAAAAGCAGGTTTTCCGAAGTAATAAAAAAAATCAATTGACAAATAGCTCTGAAACGTTTATAGTATTTATAAATAAACTTGTGAATTTGGTGGTGTCACATTAACATCAACCTTTTAACTCAAGGCAACACTAGCTAGCACTAGTTAGACATTACATTCAGATATCTTCAGGTTGATCAGTTTAGCAATTTGGAACTTTCTATTCAAATACTGCCTTTGCTTCAGGGCGGTTTATTACATCAAATCTTCTCTGCTGACAAAACAGGCACCAGAGACAAGATTCAGTTCAACCAGCTATTTAGCCAGGGATGTCAGTTAGGTCTCCCTTTGCCTTCAACCTACAGTCCACAGAGACCCTTCAGTGGTTCACTAGTCATGTCTAAGCCAGACAAGATTGCATACACTTACAACAAGCTGAACACATACAATTTCTAGACAGGATTAAGTAATTTAATGAAAAATATTTCTGTGTTCACAAACTGAAAATCTGAAAATTGGGATATATGGTAAATCCACAGAGAAAATAGGAAGATCTGCCTTCCTGAATGGCCAGTGTACTCCCCACCTCACTATAGGAGCTGCATGCACAACTAGCTTCATACCTTTTAGACTACTACGCCTTACAAAATAAGGTCTACTTGGAAGCCTGCTTACATACTGAAGTGGACAGACCCACAACTGGGAGGTTAACGTTAAACAAATTTGCCAGTGTTATTTGTATAAATAAAACGTTACCATTGTTGAACATCTTTATTCTGTTAAAGGCAAGAAAGACTGCTACACAGCAGGCCAGGTAACCACACTCTTAATTTAAACTTCATAATTAGTTCAGAGTGAAGATGGCTACGTTTGATGTTACACTTACATTTTTTTCTGACAACTCCAGTGGGTGGCTGGGCAACAATTCACTTTTCACACTTGTAAAGCTAAAAATACAAGTAAAAAGATTGAACTTCAAATTAATCAGAATATTGTTTTTTAAGTTGCTACATACTAATCTCGGATACAAACATTAACCCATAGAGACACTCAATTAGCACGGCTTGGACTACAAAGACAACCCTCCCAAACTTAATTAGGTAAGCAGTAAATAAGACCTCTAACTACAATGCAACCAGAAGAATTTAAATCTCAGGCATCCTGTTTTGTTTGACAAAACAGAATGACAGTTTTTCTTCCCTTGACCCGCTTCAGAAACAGAGAAAAATATCAAGAAATGAAAACATCAGATTTAATTATGTCCAAGCCAGTACCTGATTTTAGAAGTCTTCAAGCTTTTGCAACAGAATACTGTACATGCCTTTCCCCCACACACAGTTGTGTTACCCGTATTTTAAACTCCACAAACTTATTTTAGATTCATTATCAAAGACACCTACATAGTTTTGCAGTCATGTAAAATGAAAAACCCAAACCCACCTCATTTATTATGTTAGCTTTACTTTTTGTGCCAATGCTGGAATTAACCACTTCCCACAGTGCTATAGCACACTTATCTACATGGATATTAAAAGTAGCATGTATTTCATACTTATCAATACTTTGCTATCTCTTTTCTAAAGAGTATCACACACACATAAAAGTCAACATTAATGTTATCTATTTCTTGAAGTGATGTTTCACACAAACTTCACTCTTGAAAGACAATTAAATATGTGTACTTTAGGCTATAGCTTTTGTGATACACTCTTCAAGAGCCTTCTTTAAAAAGCCAACATTTAGAGCATACTTTCTTCCTGTATCTGAACCACCAATGGTTATGGCACAATTCAATAAGAAAGAGTAAAGCATACCCTCTACGCAGAAGGTCATGACCTTCAAATAGTCCTGAAGGTGAAAAGTCAGCAACTGGGATACTAGCCTTCAACAAAGAAGAAATATCTCCGGAATTCTGGACCAAAAAAATAAAGCAAGGGTTACTTTAACAGAACCAGACCCCTTCCATACAGGCCATTACATCAGGCAAATGAAACAAAGTACTCAAAGGCTTCTTAAACTACTCATATGCAAGACCTAGACTTTACAATCTCTAAAAATAAAAAAAAAAATAAAAAAACCATAACAGAAAACCTCCACAAACCCACACTACATTATAATTCTTTCAGAAAGTCTGATAACAATTAAAGGTACTGATAACACAGTTTTTGGATGTGGCTGTAAAGTTAAACTCACAATTACCCCTTGTTCATTCCCACCCTGGGCTACAGGGACAGAAAGGAAGAAGGCAGGTCAGGCTCAGCCGACAAGACAGAAAGGAACATGTCTGAGCGTTGCTTCATTTATTTGAATACTGACACAATCAAGAAAGATCAAATTGATTTTATCCATGATTTAAGGCTGCCATAAAGAGGACAAGGTGTATTCAAGTGGTCTAGTATGCCTGGCAACTGAAAGAGCAAAGAAAAAAAACCCAGTAATTTGTCGCAGGAGATCAGAAAAACAAACATAAACACGTCAATAACCCAAACCATTAATATCATGCTAACCTGACTGATTTTATTGTAGTGATTTTAGGAAAGTTCATACAAATTGCTCCACCAAAAGGCCAACGTATCATAAACTCTGGAAGGTGACAGCGATGAGCTGGTTAGTGCATGAGTTCCTTCCAGCAGCACTGTTAGATCCAACAAGAAATTCTTGTTTACAGTTAATGGGGTTTTGTACTAATACGTTAACTGGAAATAACAGTTATTAAAAAACCCTAAAGTACCTGTTACTACATGCATATAATGCTCTGCCCAACTAACATACTCAACACTGAGATCTTTCTGAAAGCGCTCTAAATGAATGCCTTAAAGAGATACACTACCTGGAAGATGGCACAGGATGGAAGATTAAAGTGGAAGTCAAATACAAGGAGAAAACCATGAAACGCTCCCCCAGAATAACGCCCTCAAGTCACGCCGGTGCCTGGTCCTTCTCAGGCAGTCATACACCACCGCCACCCACCACAGAGGACGGAGGCAGGCCCTCCCTCCGAGACAGGCCAGGGATGACCGGGTCTCTCGGCCTTCCCGTCCCTCCCGCTCCCAGGAGAAGGGCTTTAACCGCAGCCGCACACCCTCCATGCCTCTCCGGCCCCAAGCACCCATGAAGATGCCCAGCTGCGATCGGCCGGCACACGAGGGAGGGGGGAAACGAGGGTCGCCTCTCCCCGTCAGGGCCCGGGACCCGACACGAGCGCCCGCCATGGCCATGCCGGACCCCCGTGACTCAGCACAGCCCCACCGCCCCCTCGCCCAACGACTGCCGCCCGCGGGTTCGCCAACGGCGAAATGAGGGAGAGGAGCAGACAGGCGCGCACACGCCGCACGGGTCTGATCCAACCCCCCTCACTGTGGAGCCGCCGCCAGCCCCCCACTCACCATCTTGTCCGCTGAACAGCAGCCACTTCCGCCTCCTCACTTCCGCCCCGCCCCCGAGCGCGTTGCGTCAGACGCAAGGCGGGAAGGCGGGGCAGGGCGGTGCCTCGCGGGGGGCGGGATCATAGCGGCGGCTTAGCCGCCCTGAGTTGGTGTGAGGGGCGAGGGTTCCTTCCGGACCGGTACCTTGGCTTACCTGCTTTTAGGGCTGCTGTTCGCTGATTTATCACAGTGCCCACAACACCCATCTATTCCCGTACCGCTTTGGCCCCAAGAAGGAGCAGGGGTTGGCCAAGTGGCTTCCAACACTAGGCTGGGGCGGCCATGTTGTGGTGTCACGTGCGGGGTGCTCTTCTTGGTCAAACCCATTCTCTCTCCCGGTGGACAAAATCAGAGAGCTTGGGTTGGTAGATGATCAGAGGGATGGAGCACCTCTCCTATGAAGATAGGCTGAGAGATTTGGGGTTGTTTAACCTGGAGAATAGAAGGCTCTGGGGAGACTTTATAGCAGCCTTCCAGTACCTGAAGGGAGCCGACAGGAGAGCTGGAGAGGGACTCTTTGTCAGGAAGTGTAGTGACAGGACAAGGGGTAATGGCATTAAATTAGAACAGGGGAGATTTAGATTAGATACTGGAAAGGAATATTTCCTGTGAGGGTGGTGAGACACTGGAAGGTTGCCCAGGGAAGCTGTGGATGCCCCATTCCTGGAAGTGTCTTAAGGCCAGGCTGGATGGGGCTTTGAGCAACCTGCTCTAGTGGGAGGTGTCCCTGCCCATGGCAGGGGGGTCAGAACTTGATGATCTTTAAGGTCCCTTCCAACTCTAACCATTCTATGATAGCATGTGTGACAGCCTGAGGTAGCAAAACAAGGCGGTGATGCTTCCTGAGGTAAAGATGGCCTTGGGCACTGGGCCAGCCATGGAGCTTGCCTGGGCGACACTGTGAACAAGAGGTGTCAGGGTGCACCAGGGACCATGGGCAGCCCTCAGAATCCTGGTTGTCTGTCAGTGACCAACATGAATGGGCCTGCGGTATACTAATGTTTGGAAATGAATTTTGAGAATGATGGGTAGATAGTGTATTAATAGTTACATATTAATATCAACAATAATAGTACGATGTTGGGGTTAATATTAGCTAGCACTCAAATTTGAAAAACTTTTCAAGAATAATGAGAAAGCTTTCTACAGATTTCATGCATAGCTCCAGATGTGTGTCTGGCTTACCTATTTCACACATTTCTTCTGAGTCCTGTAGCTCAGATTTGTCCTGGGGCCACCACCATCCTGGTGCTACAAATTTTGTGCATGACCATTAAAACCACCAAATCTTGCATACAACGTTATATTTAAATGGGAATTTTATATATGTTTTAACAGCACACTCAGCTTTGGGAAAAAATAATGAAAAAATTATCTGCTTTATACACTGTTTTCCTCTTTCTTAGGCACAAACAGTTCACCATTTAAAAAAAAAAAGCAAAACGTTCTCAGCAGAAGTTCTGGCCCTTTGTGTTCAGGTCTTGGGCTTGGAGCAAAAACTTCAAAAGAATGAGAATGGAAGACTGGGATTTTTAAACCATTTTTAGGAAAAGGGGTACCACAAAGGTTTCTCTGATCTTATAATTATAATGGGTACTCGGATATTGTGGTGCTGAATTCATTTTTATAGAATAGATGTGAACACAAAAAACAAGTTCCTGTTTAACTGCAGCGTACAGAAAAAGCCAGGTTTGTCATTAAATGTATTTATTTATTGACCAAGTTTGTTGGTCAGGATATGACTGTAGAGATGAAACATCTAACTTTCAAAGTCATTCTTGCAGGACACAGACAGGATGCAATCACTCCATGTACATTTTTGACATCACTGAAATCCACAGTCTAGGCTGCGTAACATAAAAGAACATACATTGCAAGAAAGATCTGGTTTTCCTTTAAAGGCTTTCACGCTGAGGAAAACTTCCAGACATAAACACAAATCGCACACATACTTTCTCATCAAATTACCAAGGATTTTAAATTGGAGCAAGGCTCAGTTTCTTTCACAACCAGCTTTGTTCTAATTATCTTACAGTGAGCATCCCAGTGGTGGAGGATTGGAGTAGTATCTCATTCCTCTCAGCTGCCCCACTGCAAGTGAGGTGGAGTTCGATGAGCGGCTGTGGGGCTGACCAAAATCAGACATGAGAGCATGTGGCGAGCGGTGAGTGCTTCAACTGCTCAGAAGTACTAGGTGTGGCTGTCCTCTGTGTTGCAGATGATTTCAAGGCTTCCCCCAGCCCCGGGCTCACCGGAGCACGGACAGCAGCCCACAGGCACTGCTCCAGGCACAGCAGTCCCAGCAGTCAGGGCACTGAGAGCTGAAGTTTGCCTGCCAGGGAGCGTTGCTGGCCTGCAGGTCAGGATAGCCTGTCTCAAGGCGTCTTCCAGGCCGATGGTAACAGGGTAGGAAGCGAGATACAGTGACTGTGGTTGCTACAGAGACTGTTCTTGTATGTGGACACTCTAAAATTAGTGTGAAAATAACTACCACTCCTCTAAAATGATTAATGATTACTTCTGCAAAGTTATGCTGAAACATTTCCCCCTTTTTTTTTTTTTTTAAGATAACCTGCAAATTATTTCTTTTTTTTTAAGAATTATTTTCTCCATCGTTCTGTGTAGAGAAGGTCTGAAATGTATGAGTGTTTTAAATATTTTCCGGATGTTTTTTACCTCAGCATTTTTGGAATGTCAAATCTGGTCTTTTTGGTTTAGCTGGGGGACTTCACTGAGGTTTTGAGTGATCTTTAGACCATGGATTCTTCTATCTTTTAGAAATAAGGGAAGTGTTTACTCTTTTAAAAAAGCCCATACTGTTTCAAATGCTCTTTTAGCAGTTAAATTGCTATTAGCAAACATAAAACCTCATTAAACAAAGTTTTAGACAGCCTGACTTAAAGCAAATTCCTGTTTCAAGTACTTGACTTTTTCTTGCCTGGATCCCAGCTTGGCCTCGTTTCATGAGAGGTCTGTGTGTTTCCCCTTGAAGCCTCGGGGAGAAACTTCCCCTGTGGACTCAGAACTTGTCACGACAGAGGCACAACATGGCTGGTGGGGCAAAGGCTGCCACGTACCATCTCCTCTGCCCACAGAGGAGACGATCTACAGAAGCCAGCTCTCTTGTAGGAACTCTACTGCTCTTAAAGCAGTTTTTGAACTAATATATCCTGCCTTTCCACTACATTTAGTGGTACTTTTTACTGCTCCCATCCCCAGAGCTTTTTCGTTTAGAGAGGGATGGAGGATAGACATATCCATTGATTTGCACCATCAATCCTACTTAATGATAGCAAAAGAAGTATGTTTCCCAAGGAAACTTGCCTTTCTGTCCGTGGCTTTTAACACTGGTGCAGCTTTGTCGCTTTTCAAAATACAGTTCCTTTGACGTGTCAGTGGGCAATCAGTTCTGAGTACGTGAACCTCTATCAGAAGAAAACCTTTATCCTGTGGGACTGGGAAACTCTTTCACTGGTTTCTGTCAACAGCCAGTTATAACCTGTTAAAGTGAAAGTACTTTTTATTTGTTTTTAATCAAATCAAATAAACACACATGCTTTGATGTTTAAGAAGCCCTTTCTTGTTAACTTGCTTTATACTTTTATGTTTTGGCATTCATTGTAAATCTAATTATTTAAAAAGTCATTTTGTTTTAAATTATTAAACCTTTTCTGAATTTAAGATAAACAGGGGCATGTTTTGTTAAAGATTAAAAATAAATTTCACACAAAACTGCAAAACGTAGCAAAGATAATAATGTGTAGGCGTCAGAGTGTTCCAAAACAAGACTCTCTGGGGGCTCTTCTGAACACACGGCTACGTTAAAACCATGTTCTGAAAAGGCTCAGGAAACCCCTGACTCTAACCCACCCTTTCCTGAAGCTGGTGAAAGTATTTAGAAAAAAAAAAGTTACTGTTGCAGGGAGAGAAAAAAAAAAAAAATCCCCCATATTGCCAAAGCAGATGATTTTTTCCTGTTTGTTTACCAGCAAACTCTGCAGCTTTCAAGATTTGCTTGGGTCAAAACATGCCCATCCTCATCATTCGGACGCAGCAAGCAATCCAGCAGGTGACCAGAAAACCACCATTGTTATCTCAGCGTGAAATGTGTGCTTTCTTAACGTGCTGTAGCATCCAGTGGGGAAATAATGCCAGTAATCCCGCGTTTGATTGTTTCATTTATAAGCCACTAGTTAATTCGAAGTGAAAAGGTAAGGTTATCTGTAGAAGCGTGTTCGGTTCTTATTTTAGTAGGTCAAACGAGGGAAGCAGGTTGTTTTGCAATCCAGGTTATGTACTTGGAATAAAAAGAGATCCCTGTTGTCTCGAGGTGATGTTTTATTCTGCAGCTTGTCTGCACTTTGGTAAATCTCGGACTGGTATCTGTACTCTTTCTTTATTTGGCGTAGTCCGTTGTTCAGGCTCTGGGAAACCCGGGCTTCTCTTCTCCGCGCTCCTTTGGTGGAGTCAGAGAGGCAGGAGGCTGTAATGGGGGGAGCCAGTCGGCAGGGGCTGCTCAGTAGCCGAACACCCTGGACCTGCCTTCCTCCTGAGCCCTTGCTGGCTGCTCCTCTTCAGTCTGTCTGGGGGTTCGAAGCTCGTTGGCTGATTTTGAGCACTAAATTTTCTCTTCACTTGCACTGCTGTGAGAATTGCGAAAAAACAGGGTTGAAAGATGAAAAGCAATGGGCATGCAAGAGTTGAGGCTACATGCGCGGTACCTGGGGGAACGCCGGTGGGTGTATGTCCCTATTAATGGCTGAAGAGCTACTTTCAGTAAATTGGTTATCTCCGTGTGACCATACTAACCCTTCAGCTTGAGTGCAACGTTTAACCTATCCAGTGTTCATGTAGTCAGGATCTCACTGCTCCATAATCCCTGTTTTTTTTGGCACTGAAACCAAATCCCTCATGAGAATTCACAGAAAAAAAAACCCAAACCCCTGAAACATTGTTATCTTCCCTCTTAGCCTGGAGTGATTTGCCTTCCCCAGGCATAACCACCCTGTACATATAGGTGAGACTAAGAGCACATTTCCTGTAAGAGTGTCTTCCTAAGGGGAACCTTGAAAATAATTAATAGTAGTCACAGCTGAAAGAATTGAATGGAACATCACTTCCCATTCCTGCTACTGTGCAGGAGAAAAAAAAGCTACCCAAGAGTTTGCCAAAATGCCTAGCAGCAAAAGGGGAGCCTGAGACTGCTCTGACTCATAACCGTATCCATTAGGCAGCAAGATAATCAGAAGTTACCTTCATTTCCTTTTACAGCCGAAGACAATAAATGAGCCAATAATAACCAAACTGAAAAGTTGGCATTTTGCACAGAAAACAGACGTTTTCAGCACAAATATATATACATCACTAAAAATAGTGTTTCTTTTCCCTATAAGAAAGTGTCATCAGAAATTTTCCTCCATGTGCTTTTTTTTTTGCCATTTTAAAAACAAAACCATGACGAAGTTTCTCACCCAACCACAACGTCCTGCTTAAGAGTGCTATCGTTAATCGGTGATGGACAGCTTAGAAACAGTTAAGCCTCATGTCTTCAAAGGTAATTATGGGTTGAACTCAGGATGTGAGCCATCCTGCCTAGGTTCAGCCAGCAAAATCAGAAGTGGGTCTAGAGCCTCCTGAATTTTGGCCAAGCTTGGGCTTAGGTTTAACTCTGATGACTCATTTTTGCTAGAAAAGTTTGCTCACGTGGGGGTAAACAGAAGCTGTAGCTTACAGCAAGCACATGTATGCAGCCCCTGACACTGGTAGAGGGCTCGCCTGAATTTCAGAGGGTTCCACAGGGATGCAATGAACCCAAGGGCTGGACTTCACCGAGCCAAGGCTGGAGCAGATCAGCGACGTTGTTTTTGTACAGAGCTATTACAGTGTTTCTTCAGGAAAAGCTTTTATGCGATTCAATGCTGTTATATTGTAAAGGGTGTTGGCGGTTAATTAATTGTTTCTATGGAGAAAATGATGTATTATGAATTTTATTTTTGTTCGTATTTCTGGAAACTATGATTGTACAATTTCCATGGATTATTTTATTCATACTTCCTTACTGTACATTTCCCTCACAATGGGCTTAACTTGTTGTTTTTTTTTACTGTTGGAATTGCATCTCTTAATTCTGAGTCTCTACAGCGTGAATTACTACAGCGTGAATTTTATGACGTGATGCTCTAAAATGCTATATATGTTATCCTAGTAGCTTAAACCATGTTCCTGTGCTTGGGTTTATTGCTGAAATGTGCTGAAAGTGCTGCTGGAACTTTATTTTAGGATGAGCTTTCCTGTTGGGTTTATATCGAATCATTAGGAAACGCTTGTGACAGAAGTTGTCCATGAATTCAAGCAGTGGCAGCCCGACACTCAGTGAGTAAAGAATGCTGGAGCAGATAGACCATAAAAGTTTATTGGCACAAAGTTGCTGAAGCACATACCATCGCAGCGTGGCAGAGATTGTTTAACGTGTTGAACTAAAGCTAAGGAAAAAGAAAGCAAATTAAGTTAATAACATCGGGCAAATTCTCTATCTTTAGTTTCAGCAGAAATGACAAACTCCATGTTTTGTAACGGAAGATTGTGAATTGGATTCAGAATGACTTGCCAGGTTAATAAAAAAAAAAAAAAAGGCAGGGAAAAAAGAAAAAGGCAAATATTTTGCAGAGTTAGATTTAGGCTGGAACAAAGAAGATGCAAATGAACTGTGAAAACTTGTGTGGTTTCTTCCTCAGAAGGACTTTTTTAAGTTGTAAAAGATGACCGGAAAAACAAACCCCAAGCCATTCATTCAAAGGAGCAAACAGTCCTGAAAGGGTTTGGGAAATATATACAGTGGACATTTCAAGAGAGACTGTCATATCCTCCTCGCAGAGTAAATTTGTGTGAATACCTTTGTGGTGGAGGATCAGAGTGGGCAGATCAAAGTAATATACGGGCTCAAGGGAGATGAGGAGGGGGAAGGGAGGTCGACATAGGAACGCATTTGGATTCAAGGGCTCCTCTGGGCTCACTGGGTCCTGTTCACTGCTGTTAAAAAGAGCCGTGCTTTATAATCATTTTCATTACGTCTTAATAAAGTTGCATATTAAGTTAACTTGAACCCATTCCTCATCCTTCTTCCTTGACTGTTCTTATTCTGGGTGGTTGTGCTGGACCCTCACTGCTCTGGTCATGAGGCAACTTCACGTCTAAGCAGAAATCATTTACAGCCAGTTTATGCCTATTTGCTCTGGTGGCTTCTGGTGGAGGAGACAAGGCTTTGGGGAGACCTTATAGCAGTCTTCCAGTCCCTGAAGGGAGCTTACAGGAGAGCTGGAGAGGGACTCTTTGTCAGGAGGTGTAGTAACAGGACAAGGGGTAATGGCTTTAAATTGGAAGAGGGGAGATTTAGATGAGATACTAGAAAGAAATTCTTTCCTATGAGAGTGGTGAGACACTGGAACAAGTTGCCCAGGGAAGCTGTGGATGCCCCATCCCTGGAAGTGCTAATCCTCAGGCTGGATGGGGCTTTGAGCAACCTGCTCTAGTGGGAGGTGTCCCAGGGGGGTTGGAACTTGATGATCTTTAAGGTCCCTTCCAACTCTAACCATTCTATGATTCTATTCTGGCTTTTAGCCTACATGGTTCTTACTCTGTGAAGAGACATGAAGCCTCTAAACCACCTATGATAATCCCATTAACTATTCCCCAAACACATTTCAATTTCGCTTTTCGTGAACATGAGTGGTCAGAATTCTGCAGAGTGCTTCAGATGAGGTCACATCAGTGCCTACATGGCTACAGTAATACAGTTCTTCTCATACAGGATCACATTTGCTTTTTTTTTTCATAAACTACTTTCAGGTTTTATCTTCACCAGAGATCTTTAATTGGCAAGCTCCTACTTTGCTGCGGAAAGTCTTGTTCTTAATCTCTACTCAATGACCTTGCTTTATTCTGATATATTTCTGTTATTCTAATGTAATCCGCACGTGTTTGGTCTAATGTTCCTCTGGTTTGAGACCTCCTGACTTTCTGGACTACTGTTAACTTTAATTAGCATATTCCTACTTCTTGTGGGACCATCAGTTATGGAAATAATAAATAAGACTAGTCCTAAAAACAGTCCCTAAGGAAGTCCAATATATCCTGAATCACCCCATTTCAAGGCACTTCATTACAGTCTTTTCTCTGAGTAATGTTTTATTCAAATTTAAATTCTATCAGTAATACTCTTCTTCTCCATCTTAAACAATATTTTTCCTTGTGACATTGTATCAAATACTAAGCTAAAATTGTGCTAAACAAGAGCTGTACTTGACTATTTTTGAAACCTCCTTTACACAAAGAAGGGGATTATCTTACTTTGATACAGCCTCCTCTTAGAAAATAAATTTTTCATTCTATTATTTCCAATTACCCAATGCCTAATTACTCTCTTCTTCAAAGTCTGTTCGAAAATTAGGCATTTTGTTGTTGTCAGATTGTTGACTTTTACTGTTATCTAGAATAGCCTTTCCTTCTCTTTTTTAAATACAGCTCCTAGGTCTGCCGCTAGCCAATAT
The DNA here is from genome assembly GCA_013400555.1 of Jacana jacana. Lineage (NCBI taxonomy): Eukaryota > Metazoa > Chordata > Aves > Charadriiformes > Jacanidae > Jacana > Jacana jacana. Next base: position 196,783 of record VZTM01028827.1, read on the forward strand.
ATAGAACCAATACAGACTTGTAAGACTTACTGAAAACCCTGATTGTGAGATCTGGGATTGCTCTGCTGGTTCTCTGAGCAGTGGAGGGTGAAGATTACGTAGATGATTAAGCTTAGGCCAGTCAGCTTTTTACATTTGTATGCCACCTTGGAAATAACATTTCCAATTCTACAGGCTACTTCAGAATTACCACTCAGCCTTGCTACCATGTTGTACCTTCTCAGTCTGATGGAAAACTGAGGCAGAATACTCATTTGAGGGGGCTCTGCTCGAAATAGAAATTGGATCTACGCCAGATCTCATGAACAACTATATCTACGTTAAAACTATGATTATTTTTTATTTTTTTCCAGATCTCTTTTCCCTCTAGATTCCTTATAAATCTGATTGCAGTAAAAGCTGTAGCTGTTGGGTTGTGTTTGAGAGTAGCGTGCTGACTGTCCTAAAAAGATGAAAAAAAATCCTTTGAAAAAGAGAGGAAGGAAGAGTGTCTGGAGCCTTCTCCTCTGGGATATTTCTGTCTAAAGACCATAAATAAGGATCATGCCCTAAAAGGTGTGCTGTATTGTAGTTTGTCAGTCCACAAGATTTGACTAAGGGAGATCAGAATTTTTCTAGTCACGGGGTGACATGTGGATCCGCTCTGTGTTCAGGAGAAACAACTTAATTTTCATCATATGCTTTACTTCTAAGCATTGGGATTGGGTGGTGTTTCAGCTATTGTCTCCCTTGGAACAGGAGATGTTTCTGAATATGCTTATGTTCTGTCTTACTTCACAAGATTCAAGATTATAGCCATCAGGTGTACTTTAGCATTTTACATTACCCATATTTAGCTCTGCCTGTCAAATTTTGTTTATTCCTTAAAGCCCTCCTCGAAACCTCCCGAAGACATGTGCCTCTGCACTTTTCCTAGGTGATTTTTGGACAGATTAAGAATTGCACCCTGTCTTTGAGGTCTATACCCAGAAATCTACTAAATGGAGACCACCAATTTGTTAATTAAAAATTTCAGGTAGCTTCTTAGTAGCCTGACAATGAGAGGCCGATGCATTCATCTGCTCTTCTCTTTCAGTGCAACATTTCCTCACGCTTTTTCTGGCCGTTTTCGTTAAAGGCTTGTGGAGTTTGGATCACAATCACAGAATTGTGGAAGGGACCTCTAGAGATCTTACTCATCCTTTGTTTTGTACCCAATGGGCTGTGAGCTCATGCTTTCTTTAGTCTAGTGACAGATATTGTGGAAAAGAATCTGCTGTTAGTTGTTATCTTCAACTGCTCTGCTTCCAGCCACGACTCACACGTGTTGGGGGGACTGATAACTTACTGAGTCTGCTATCGCTGCGGTTTCCAGAAAAGTTGCCCCAGATTCCAGAAGAAGAAGAGAATTCCCCTGAATGAAGATTACAGAGATAAGGAGCATGAAATGATGTGTTTGGCCTTCATTCTAGATACACTTATCTGTTATTAAGCACTGTCTGGTGTATTTGAACGTAATAAGAGGCGAATGGTAGGTGATAAGAGAGAGAAGAGCAGATTTCAGTATTATTTCTCTGTTCAAAGGATTTTACTTCTACCATTTGAAGATCACAAACTACTGAGTTATGATAATACATTAGTCTTCATAATATTGCTGAAATAATTCCATCATTTGGAAAATGATGGAGAAAGAAACTCAACTCAATGAATTTATTGAGAAGTTAAATGCTACAGTGGAAACTGTGGAAAAGAATAGCTTGAACCTATATCTGTACTTATTCACAATAAAATGTTAGAGAATATTGCTGTCTTATAGCCAAAGGGAGGATGTTATGTGCTTATTTACTGGAATATCAGAGCTAAACCCCAGTTTTCCGTTGTCTACCTCTTACATACCTTCATTGCTTTTCTGAGAGTTTTCATGTAGCAAAATGCAACTTGCTGACTTTGCAAAATACATTATTAAAGTTTTGGAAAACCTCTTCTATTTTTTGTGTGAATTCAGTGAATGTAACAGCGCCAACTTTTCCTTGAAACTTTGAGAGTCCAGAGAGTCAGTGTCTAAGGACGGAGTCATGGCACCTCATTGGGAAATCCCCCTTTGTTATCAAGTTATCTCCACAATCTCTTACTTTCTTTGGTTTATCCTGAGCAAAGAGCCTTTTGCTTCTGTTCAAATGCATATTCAGCCTTGGTTTTCCACCTTACTAGGAGTGAAATCCATATTGCAGGTGTATTTTATGGTTTTTTTTTCTTCAAGCAGGAGAGAAGCAGAAGAGGAAAACAATAAAGACATAAAATAAAGCATTTGCTTCTTGCCATCTAGGTGAAGATTGTCCAAAGACTCATTTATAACAGGCTATGAGCCTTAATTACAAAGTTGATAGGTAGGTGATGTTTAGTCCTCACATCGCAGTCTCTTCCTTCCCCTCTAGATCACTGCTCCTTGGAGCCCACAACTTGTCTGCATTTTCCTAAAAAATCAGTGCATCTTCCTCTCCAGGAAGTAGCTTGTTCTTTTATAGCAACGCCAATCTTTGTCCTCTTTAAAGGCCATATATCCTCTGCTGTCTAGGGACAACACCCCTGAACACATCTGTCTAGACATACTAAAGCCTGCCTTCCCTCTTCCTCTTATGGAAAGACTGACATTCCCTTAAAACAGACTTTACAGCAAACTTTGTGTGTCCATGCAGATGCAGAACCATGATTTTGAAGGGTATTTGTCCTTACACACAGCTCTTTTCATGAACATGCTTGAAACTTGAACCGTAATTTTTCGCAAGTAAGCTGTAAGCCTGTCTGGGTCACTTCTGATTTGTTCTTTCCCATGCTATAAACCAATGCAAACCAAAATACATCATAGTATTTTCTGAGTAAGCTGGACCCTAACATTTCAAAAATAAAGGACAGCCTGTTAGTTCCCTGTTGATTCTTTGTGGTCCACTGGTTGGGAATGTGGGGTGTCCTATAAATGTTATTTGATAAAAGCTGAGGCTAGGCACCCTGCTGTTCTTAAGGATCATGCTGAGACAAACTGCTGGTAGGATATGCAAGACAGCAGATTTGTTTATCCTTATTTCTCCGCTCACATCCCTGAGCACACATGGTCACTGTTTTTGTTTTGACTAATTTTGACTTTTTTAAATGTGAGAAAAGTGGTTAAAGTGATGTAATGCCTGTCTGAAGCTGGGATGCGTGTGAAAGAGTGGAAATGCTGACAGGCCTCTGACTGGAGCAGTGTGAATAGCTGTCCCCCAGGGCTGGGTGCTCTCCTGCCCTCACTGTCCCATTCACTGTATTGTTCTCAGGAGGAGGAAATCAGGCAGCAGTGGCACTTTATACACACTGGTTCAATGGGATTGCCCAAGACCTTGTAGCAGCCCAGAATCTGATAAAAAGCTAGAGTGATATATTTTTCTTATCTACTTGAATCTACCTTACGATTTTCCCAAGACCCAACCCACATGAGTTTTAAGCATTTAAAATTGCATCCCATCCTTAATATCTGCCAGCAATGGATTTTGATCTTTTTTTTCTCCTGGACCTTACTTATCCTTGAATATATAGATGCTGCTGGTTCCTTAAACTTTAAGTCATTTCCTTCCCATGCAGGTTTCCTCTGTTACACACCAAAAAGATTTTGCTCGTTGATATTTGTATTAGTGTGAAATGTGCAAGCATCCCAATATTGGAGAAGGGCCACATTGTGCTATGCGATGTATGTAGAGAGAATTAAAATCTAATTTCTACTATAACAGTCTGAGCTTAAGAAGAGAGGTGGAGTTTGTAGACCAGCTTTATAGCATTTAATCTTGGTGTGTGGTAGCTGAGTGATGTAGATTTAAAATGCCCTAGACATAGGCTAAGATGCCCTGGGAGATATAGATGCGTGCTTTTAAGACTGTAATACTGTGGTAGACTGTGTGTACATCATGATTACACTAATTAGATTAAGTTAGACTAATTGTAATTCTAGGAAAAATGTCAAAGTGGAAGACAGAAGAGAGAGCAGAGATTGGACTTTCTAGAAGCATGGTTAGGAAAACAGACAAGGCAGCAGATAATAAATTGGTACATTAATTTGCTTTTTGTAGAACTCCATACCTTCATATCAATGATAAAGTAGTTGGATAAGGTGTTTTTTGCTCTAAAATGGATTTTTATCTTGTAGTGAACACAGGCTTGTGGCAGAGGTTTACTTTTGTTTCACTTGTATATTACTTCACCTACTGCCTCACACCTGGAGAAGTGATAATCACATTGGGATGTGTGGAAAGCACAGGCAGACTAACCTCCAGTTTTAAATACAGGACACAGTATCTACTCAACATCTTATGGAAGAAGTCATGTCTCATTTTTGTGGTGATACTGTCATCCAAAGAGTGCAGTGCCAAGTGAAGAGTACAAGGGATTAGTGTTGTTTAAAGAACTAGCAAAGATCTCTGTGTATGTAAGCAGCCAATGTACTTGTCCTAGGACAATTCCAAAGATATTTTTCCCAACCGTCATTCATATTTAACCCAAGTTTAATTTGAACCATATGCTTTTCACCCAGAAGTTTATTTCTTGTAAGTCATTGGGGCAGCTTTCTGATTGTAATATTCTTTTTTTTCAGATGGAAATTACCATGTGGGTTTGTCAACGTATTATTGTTAACAGTCCGGAAAAAGAAAACCCACCCTCACTAAGTGTGATTAATGAGAGATTGAAGAAACTTTCATCAGACTCTTTATTCCATTCTGATGAACGCTACATTTGAGGGCTTCTAGCATGAGGAAGCAGTTTTGCATCACAGCTTCCTGGGTGAGATTCGTGTAAGCAAATGCAGATGTCTACATAAGAGATGTCTACCCTGGAGCTAAACCTTCTCCCTTTGCTGTCAATGATGCCTGTACAGCACAGTTTGTCATTCACTAAGACCCGTGACTCAGAACTTAAGGAGACGCGTCCTTTGTCCTGTTGGAAAGCACTTGTGACCTTTATTTTAGTCTTATTTGAAGGACTCACAAGTATCTAAGTATTAATGGATTTATCCTGTTACTTAATAAGTCAGCAGCTGATTTATAGTGAGATTAAGTTATTTACCCCGAATCACAAAAGACCCTATAAAAAGTGTTGGAAATGATGAACAGTCTCCTTGGTTCCAATCTGGCTGGCTAGGCAGAACATCCTTCCCCTCTTCAAGAATTTTTGAAGCTATATATAGGCACTTATCTCTATATCATTCAGCTGTATTTATTTCTTGATTCTGTTTTAGGAAAAATTTAAACACATGCTTAAGTACCACTGAAACTAAACTGGATTTCATCATCTGGTTTAAATGTTTCCCCACATTGTGTTCCTGTCATGATCTTGTAAATCATATAATAATTTAGCTTGGACAGGATCTTAGGACCTCATCTGGTCTAGACTCACTCCCCCACTCAAAATGAGGTCAGCTTTGAAATTACACTATATTGCTCAGGGCCTCAATTATCTCTGAGGATGAGGATTCTGCAGCAGCCTCTTTACCCATCTGAGCACCTCATCGGGAAGGCTTTTTGTCCTTATGTCTAATAAGAGCTCCCCATCTTGCAACTTGCCTGTCCAAGAAGAATCTGTTTTCTGTAACCATCCATTAACTAATTGAAGACATCAATCAGATCCTTCCTTGGGCTTCTGTTCTCCAAGCTGAATCAACCCAGTTGTTTTACCTCCTATGTCATGTAGCCCATCCTCTTAAACGTTTTGGTGGCCTTTCTGCTGGTCTTGCCTGTTCGTCTGTCTCTTTGTACTGAAGATCCCCAAACTGGGCACAGTAGTTCGGATTTGTCTTATGGATGCCAGACATATGGGGAAAACCACATTCCTCAGTTTGCTGGTTATGCTGTTATTAGTGCAGTACATGGGTATTGTTCAGTGCTGCAAAAGAATAGTGCTGCAAAGCAGAGCAAGCTTATATCACAATGACTATACAGGCCCTGCTTTTATTCATATCCATGTGAGATCATTTCTGTTTGTTGCCTAAGGGCTGTCTCCCTGCCATGGGCAAGAAGAAATCCAGAATGGGAAAATTCCACAAATTCAGTAAACGCTAACTACCTGTGAACTTTGATTCCAAAACCTTTTGAGTTTCAAAATTGTATTTGATGACTTTTTCTTTGATGTGAGGCATTAAAGAAAATGCAACATACTTAATGCAACAATACAAGCTTAAGGCAACATACTGTTTTAATGTATGTTTGCCAAGTGTCTCTGCTAAGTAACAAATTGTTCTCAGTGCTAAGCTGTCTTTGCCTTTGTAAGTTCGTTAGCATTCATGAAAGGTGGTGAATGCTTTCGGGAGAGGGTTGGGCTCAGTGGAATTTTGGCAAATTCAAGTACTCCCAATTTTGGTTGGACCCTGTTTTGCATATGGAGGTTCACAACAGGAAAAAAGCACACCTTCACGTTCCTATTTTGAGCGATAACAGCTTAAGTTTGTCAGATTAGAGGTGCTGAGTACAAGACCAAACTGCAAAATCCATCAGGTGGTATGCTAGTAGTCTCTTTACACAAGTGCTTCAACCTCTCTTAAATTCAAAGCTGGAGAGATAAAAAAAAAAAGGGGGATAAAACAGGAGAGTACTTAAAGATATTAAGACTAACAGAAAGGTATTTAAGGGTTTTATAGTAGTTTTTAAAAATTAATCAGACACCCTGGTGGACATATTCCAAGCAGTTGTTTGATCCTTGACCACTGGAGCGTAAACAGATCTGCCTGGTCTGTATCAATATATAGACCTGTCGCTGGGCCCATCCTTTTCTTCTCAGGAAGAGGCAGTGTCTTAAGTCACAAGTACAGAGAATTCACTTGTCTATTCGAGTATCTATCACACCAGCACCACTTCCTCCCTCCTTATATTACCTAACTTTCAAGTGAGCATACATAGTCCTAAATCCAAAGCATTTTTTCTAGCAGTATATTTCAGTAAGGGTCTTGGGCTTTTCCAGTTTTGGGATCTGAGAGTTCATAAAAGTTACAACCTGACTTCATGTTAGAGCAAAACTTTGTAGCCATCCTGCTGTGCCCTCGATTCCCTAGGAAGGACAGATAGAACTATGGGCAGTGGAGATAAGCACATCTTCCAACAGCTGTGGATAGCTGTGAGATGGGAAGCACCAAGCTGGGAGAGCACGCTGCCCTGTGTTTTGGACATCCCCTTTGATATCACCTGCAACCCTGCAACTGGACAATGCCGAAACATGTCCTAGTAAGCTGTACTATGCTCTATACTCTCACTGAATTCCTGTCTCCTATGTAAAAGCTTTTCCTAAATCAATCTGCAAAGAAGTGCACAGACTGGAGTGACACATACTCCAGTAAATTTCTACCGCTAACTACTGGTTTTATCACTTAAGAAAATTTCCTTCTCTTTTGGATGATTTGGCACACATTTAAGGCTCTTTCAGATGCTTAATATTGTCTTTTCTTTAAACACACATGTTAATTTTTTGGTGATGGGTTTAGTTATTGTTCATAGCCTTGTGAAGCCCCTGACTGACGTTTCCTATTATTTAAGCAGCTAATCAGCCTTATTTTATTAGGTGTAAATGTGTTTCCATGCTTTGACTGGCAAACGCTAATCTCTAAACTTCAGTAGTGTGTAGGAATTTATTACCTGTTAATTGTACCCTAGAGTATAGTGACTTTTAAGAGTGAAATAACAACCTTCATGTCTCCTTATATATATATGTATATTACTGCAGTGGTTGTATTGTTGTAACATATGTCTAGTTGGCATTATCAGCCTTTCAGAGGGCAGCCATTCAAAACTACATTGATTTTTCAAACAAGGTGGAGTTTCACTTATTAATATTAATACAAAATACAAAGATATCTGGTTGTTATGCTTCAGTCTACAAGTGGTAACTTTTGAATGGCTTTACTCTTTTTGGTTCTATCTGTCCTAAGGAGAGCATGAGTGACAAATTGTGTGTTTGTTACATGATTTTACTCTTTACGTGCAAGGGTTTTAAGGCCTTTTGCATTCTGTTGCTTCTGTAAGGGCTTGCATGGCATTTTACTATATTATTTTGTTATTTTCTACATTCTGTGTCAGCAGATGTGCTTCTCAGTGTGTGACTCAGTGATAACACACCGAGTTTTCACTTCACTTGTCAACACAAGTTGCTTTTCTGTCATAAATACTGTTTTCTGGGATCAGCCACCCACTCTTCCTTGTACAGGCCTTTTCTCAGAAGCACTAAAATTAGTCAAGATTCCTTTCATTTCTCTTCAAACACATTCCTTAATGTGATGATGAAGTCATGCAAGGATTCATTATCAGTTCAGGGCCAATTAGTATCTGTTCTCTTTGTTTGCTAAACTCATACACGTCCTTGAAAAACATACCAGGTGGACAACTCTGAAGGGAGTGGAAGAACGGTACCGTACTCACAGTGCTGAATGTTTTGGTCAAGGACTTCCGATGCAAGTTTCTATAGTATCACGTTAATGCATTGCATATACCTTTTGGAATCCAAACGTGATTCCCTTAGAACTCCTAAGGAAATGACTCCATAACTGTGAGTGATTAGATACAATATAGAGAGTGTGTGTGTGATTGGTAGGGGAAGCAGTGTCCTTGATTGCAGTTTTATTCTTTTTGGACCCCATTCCCAAGAATCTAAAAATACGTTGTGCTGATCCCTTTTATTCTGAGGCTATATCCTACCTCTTCAGCTGCCACTTCCTTTTGGCTTACCTTCTTTGCGTTCTGACCCCACGAGATATACAACTTAAAATTGCTTCAACCATAGATATCTAAAAGCAGAAAACCAAGTGGGTACCTGTGTCCTGTTATTCCAAAGAAAGTATAGCATTTGTCCCTTCTATTAGCTTAATTTTTCAGCCAATTCTCAGCACCTTTAGAATAAAATAAATGTGTTTTCACGCTAAGACAAGAAGCTTGGTATGAACTTCTTAATCTGTGTCACTCTTAAAAGTCTTTTTCACAAGACCTGCAGCGTGCACAAGCAGATAAAGTAATACATATCCTACTTTAATCCCTCAATCAGGCTATAAAGTAGATTGTGCCTTTACTTTTTATTCAGAAAACAAAACAAAACAAAACAAACCAATTCAACAGTAAATTTGTGTTCCAGGTAAAGGTTTATTGCTACCTTCCTATTGCCCTTCTGTCTGGAAGGCTTTGGATGGATGAGTTTCAGTGGGAAAAGGAGTGCAAAGTGAGACTCACTAAAGGTGTCCCAAAGTGCTCACAGAGATGCCACGCAGTTGTACATATGTTGCAGAGCATACAGAAAGGCAAAACTGACATAGGCAGGTAAGTCCTTGAACAGTAAATTACAGTAGAGCAACAGGCAATAGGGAGTAAAGTCATATGGAATAGTAAATAATATAGTCAATCTGATAGCAAAAACGGTCAGCAGGAGATGCTGACAACTTTTCAGAATATTTTTTTCCCAATTTCCTCTCACAAAAGTATGTTTTAACATCTAATGGAAATGTTTCTGCTATCCCTTTAGATCATTGGCACAGGAGAAACAATAGTTTCAGGAGGGTTAGAGAAACATTGTGCTTTTGCAGCTGTGTTGCAGGAGAGGAGGTCACATCTTACCTTTCCTGAGGGATAGCTGCAGATGGAGCTGGGCCCAAGGAGCTTCTGCACTGAATGAGCTGGAGCATATCTCATACTGGAGAGGGCTGGAGGCTGTGGGATCAGTAGTTGAGTGAGGTGGGGCTACATACAGTGTACCTGACAGCGTTAGCTGGGGAAATAAAACTCTCTGCATCCCCTGATAAGCTTGTACACTCTGTTTTCATTCTTTTGATCTGATTTGTTTTATTTTGTTAATGGTCTGAAACTCCAAGATTAAGAAATTACTGCTTTTAGTTGCAGGAATGGGAAGGGCAGTTCTGCAGTTACTGCGTGGGCTGGGATGGAGGATTTTTTACACTTCTCAAGTTTCTTCCTCATTAGCTTAATAGTTTCCCTGCTGTCACCAATGTTTCTGGTTTACAGTCAGGGACTGCCCTTTCTCACTATTGCAGTCTTATCTCCTGACACTACTGTCATCTCTGGCTTCCCTGCCACTGCTCCTCAAGAAGTGATGAAGTAACTACAGCATTTACTGATTGTCAGAGATGATATTGTTGCCTAATTTTGTGGGCAGCTTACATGACAGTCTCCAAAAGTCTTGAATTTCAGAACTTGGTGCTTTCTGAAAATCTGATACACTTAATATAGTTCTAGTTGGGCACTCATAATTAGAAATGTCCAACACTGCTACTTCACTCATGGGAATTCTGGCTTTGATGGGCACATCCATTCCCTTACCACATTAATACTCTGTAGAAAAAATGACACTTTATTCTCATGGAGTGTCCATGCTGAGGTTTGGATTTTGAGGTTTTGGATTCACTTTTCTCATGGTCCAAGAATGATCATGATACTGTTTTCTCCCACTTGTTCGAGACATTCCATGGTGATATTAATTCAGTCTACTTCCTCTCTTTACCTTTCAATCATATCAAACTTACTAATGACACTGATCTCCCTGCGCCATTGCTCTACCATTGGTATTTGACAGCAAGCTTTAGTGCACAAGTTTCTTTCCTGAATAAGCATTTGGCATAGAACAGCTTGATCATTTACAAGACCCTGCAAGGATACACAAGCCCATCCTGTAATGACTGTTTCCTTTTCTATGCAGGTGCTTCTCATGCTCTCTGTGGAGAATCTCACAGCTACTCCATTGAAACCCATGGATTCGAAGGAAAATCCATGCGTGATCCATTACTTTTGTCAGCCTTTGGTTCATCGGAACAGAGAGGAGTGAGATAACTCAAATTAAGACAAAACCAAAAAAAACACAACAAAAAAAAGCCCCCAAACTAATACAAACATAAGTCAGTTTGGTGATCAGAGCATATAATAAAAGCCCTTTGATTGAGATATGCTGCCAGCAGAACAGGGATGGTGAGCGAGTTCATAATTGTTATCAATTTCTGTATTTAGTGAAATCTGTGTTTGCCATAACTTGTTTTAGTCATAAGGCACATGAGTTGCATTTTTTCTTTCAAGAATGGCTTTAAATATGGCCAATTGAATAAAACCACATTGCATAAGAAAATCAGGCAAAGCTAGGGGAGGTGATTCAACAGCAACAAAGGCCTGTGGGTATTTCTGGTCTTTTTTGTCTGGAAAAAGGTATATAGCTTTTGCTTTTAACCTTTTTCTTAAAAAAGAAAAAAAAAAAAAAAGAAAAGATGAATGATTGCAGGTAAGCAGATATTTAAAAAAAAAACTTGTTTGCATACATTTTGATATTTTTTTCTAAATCTTCTCTTGTCCTTTGTTTGTGGTACATGTTCTACACGTTCTGCGGTGCTCCAGGGTACCTTATTCATTGCTGTGGGCTAAATGAAATTCTGGGATTTGAAACGAGAAAATACGCCTTCTTGTTTACTCAGCTCTAGCAATTTCCAGTTATCTGAGCAGAAGAGATATATTTTAAGGTATATTTTCCCTATTTCTTCTTAGGAAAAAATTATAGTGACAAAAGATTGGTTCATCTGCCCACTATTAACCATCAAATGAGCAAACCAGTTCATTTTTATGGGACTTTTTTTATCTTTCCTGCTTCTACAGGAAAGTTTCTCTCCTGTTCTTTGATTCTGGTGCTAGTCTTATCTTTCTTTCCCCGTGATTAGTTAATGACTATTTCCATTTCTACATCAATCACGTTACTATTGTTTTTATGTCTTTGTGCCCAACGTCACTGCTGTCTGACAAAATACTTCATGTTTTCTTTTTTAATTAGTAGCTGGATACATAGTAGAAAAACATAAAATGATGTATTGCAGTGTTCTGAAGTAGTAACTATGCCATAACTTTGAGGAACTATTCTGTAAAGCTATTAACAACATTTCTAAAGGCTTAAATATTTTAAAACATTAACATTTAAAAGGATGAAATTATTTATGACCTGGACATATTTCTTTTGTAATTGCAGCAACTAGAGAATGAGATTGAAGGGAAGATAAATGTGTGGTTATGATACTTTAGCCAGATGGCATGGACTCTGTTTTCTGTTCTATGACAGTTCTTTTAAATTGTACAGAGAAGTAATTTGATGTTCTTCTATTTCTTTCAAGAGAAGATGGAAAGATATCAGGTCCCACCCAGCTGACATTTAATTGCTTTAAACCTTCAATAACCATTCTTGATTTCCCATCAAGGATAATTTAAGTCTAGATAAAAAAGGACAGTGTGAAGGAAGGAGAACAAATCATTGAATCATAGAATCATTCAGGTTGGAAGAGACCCTTGGGATCATCGAGTCCAACCATCAGCCCTACTCTACAAAGTTCTTCCCTACACCATATCCCCCAACACCACATCAAATCTACTCTTAAACACAGTCAGGGATGGGGACTCCACCACCTCCCTGGGCAGCCTATTCCAGTGCTTGAAATGAATGGAAGCATTACCCTTCTAGATAAAGGATCAGGTAAAAGTGTCTTTTAAATAAAAAACAAAGCCCTAGCAAGAAGAAGAAATATATGGAAGATGCAACCAAAGAAACTGTGGTCACTTGTGAAGGAGAAGTGGAATGGTCTTTCAGATCAGCAGCCTTGTGGCATACAAACTGACACCAAACAAAAAGAGACCTTGGAAATAGTGAAAAAAAAAAAAAAAACCAGCAAAAAACCCACCCCTAGGAAAAACCAAAAAACCTAACTAAAAAACAAAAGCAGAACAAAATCTCAAACCCTAAAATCCTTTTAATTTAAATCCTTTTAATGATATTTCTATTTGCATGTTTAACATTTCAAGTGATATCAATAAGGTGT